>JANJGN010001286.1:0-163307 GCA_026770705.1 Isurus oxyrinchus | reverse complement strand
TGCAGCCAGTGCCATATTCCTGCAGGGGTGAAGCCTCTATTGCATTGCAGCCAGTGCAATATTCCTGCAGGGGTGTAGCCTCTATTGCATCGCAGCCAGTGCAATATTACTGCAGTGGTGAAGGCTCTATTGCATCACAGCCAGTGTAATATTCCTGCAGGGGTGAAGGCTCTATTGCATCACAGCCAGTGCAATATTCCTGCAGGGGTGAAGCCTCTATTGCATCACAGCCAGTGTAATATTCCTGCAGGGGTGAAGCTTCTATTGCATTGCAGCCAGTGCAATATTCCCGCAGGGGTGAGGGCTCTATTGCATCACAGCCAGTGCAATATTCCTGCAGGGGTGAAGCCTCTATTGCATTGCAGCCAATGCAATATTCCTGCAAGGGTGAAGCCTCTATTGCAATGCAGCCAGTGCAATATTCCTGCAGTGGTGAAGGCTCTATTGCATCACAGCCAGTGCAATATTCCTGCAGGGGTGAAGCCTCTATTGCATCGCCGCCAGTGCAATATTCCTGCAGGGGTGAAGCCTCTATTGCATTGCAGCCAGTGCAACATTCCTGCAGGGGTGAAGGCTCTATTGCATTGCAGCCAGTGCCATATTCCTGCAGGGGGTGAAGCCTCTATTGCATTGCAGCCAGTGCAATATTCCTGCAGGGGTGAAGCTCTATTGCATTGCAGCCAGTGCAATATTCCTGTAGGGATGAAGGCTCTATTGCATCGCAGCCAGTGCAATATTCCTGCAGGGGTGAAGGCTCTATTGCATCGCAGCCAGTGCAATATTCTGCAAGGGTGAAGACTCTAGTGCATCACAGCCAGTGCAATATTCCTGCAGGGGGTGAAGGCTATATTGCATCACAGCCAGTGCAATATCCCTGCATGGGTGCAGGCTCTATTGCATTGCAGGCCTGCTGCCAGTGCAATATTCCTGCAGGAGTGTAGCTCTATTGCATTGCAGCCTGCTACCTGCAGCCAGTGCAATATTCCTGCAGGGGTGAAGGCTCTATTGCATTGCAGCCAGTGCAATATTCCTGCAGGGGTGAAGGCTCTATTGCATTGCAGCCAGTGCAATATTCCTGCAGTGGTGAAGGCTCTATTGCATCACAGCCAGTGCAATATTCCTGCAGGGGTGAAGCCTCTATTGCATCCCAGCCAGTGCAATATTCCTGCAGGGGTGAAGCCTCTATTGCATTGCAGCCAGTGCAACATTCCTGCAGGGGTGAAGGCTCTATTGCATTGCAGCCAGTGCCATATTCCTGCAGGGGTGAAGCCTCTATTGCATTGCAGCCAGTGCAATATTTCCTGCAGGGGTGAGCCTCTATTGCATTGCAGCCAGTGCAATATTCCTGTAGGGATGAAGGCTCTATTGCATCGCAGCCAGTGCAATATTCCTGCAGGGGTGAAGGCTCTATTGCATCGCAGCCAGTGCAATATTCCTGCAAGGGTGAAGACTCTAGTGCATCACAGCAGTGCAATATTCCTGCAGGGGGTGAAGGCTATATTGCATCCACAGCCAGTGCAATATCCCTGCATGGGTGCAGGCTCTATTGCATTGCAGCTGCTGCCAGTGCAATATTCCTGCAGGAGTGTAGGCTCTATTGCATTGCAGCCTGCTACCTGCAGCCAGTGCAATATTCCTGCACGGGTGAAGGCTCTATTGCATTGCAGCCAGTGCAATATTCCTGCAGGGGTGAAGGCTCTATTGCATTGCAGCCAGTGCAATATTCCTGCAGTGGTCAAGCCTCTATTGCATTGCAGCCAGTGCAATATTCCTGCAGGGGTGAAGCCTCTATTGCATCGCAGCCAGTGCAATATTCCTGCAGGGGTGAAGGATCTATTGCATTGCAGCCAGTGCAATATTCCTGCAGGGGTGAAGGCTCTGTTGCATCCCAGCCAGTGCAATATTCCTGCAGGGGTGAGGCCTCATTGCATCACAGCCAGTGCAATATCCCTGCATGGGTGAATGCTCTATTGCATTGCAGCCTGCTGCCTGCAGCCAGTGCAATATTCCTGCAGTGCTGTAGGTCTATTGCATTGCAGCATGCTGCCTGCTGCTTGCAGCCAGTGCAACATTCCTGCAAGGGTGAAGCCTCTATTGCATCGCAGCCAGTGCAATATTGCTGCAGGGGTAAAGCCTCTATTGCATCGCAGCCAGTGCAATATTCCTGGAGGGGGTGAAGGCTGTATTGCATCCCAGCCACTGCAATATTCCTGCAGAGGTGAAGCCTCCATTGCATCGCAGCCAGTGCAATATTCCTGCAGGGGTGAAGCCTCTATTGCATCGCAGCCAGTGCAATATTCCTGCAGGGTGAAGCCTCTATTGCATCGCAGCCAGTGCAATATTCCTGCAGGGTGAAGGCTCTATTGCATCACAGCCAGTGCAATATTCCTGCAGGGTGAAGGCTCTATTGCATGGCAGCCAGTGCCATATTCCTGCAGGGGTGAAGTTCTATTGCATCGCAGCCAGTGCAATATTCCTGAAGGGGTGAAGGCTCTATTGCATCCCAGCCAGTGCAATATTCCTGCAGGGGTGAGGGCTCTATTGCATTGCAGCCGGCTGCAGGGGATGCAGGTGTGAAGTGTCTCCCCCTCCCATTCCTTTCGCACCCAAAAATAAAGGTTCCTCTCGCTCTCCTTCCCCCCTCCCACTTTGTCTCTCGCTCTCTCCATCTCTCCCCTGTAGCTAACCCTCTCTGCCTCTCTACCCCTCTCCCCCCACCCCACCCTCTCTCGCCCTCTCCCCACTCCTTCCCTCTCTCCACTCACTCCCTCTCTCCCCTCTCCCTCCTCCCTCTCTCCTTCCCACCGCCGGTCCCTCTCTGCCCCGTACATCCCCTCACCCTCTCTACCCCCCCTTCCTCCCTGTCTCTCTCTCTCTCCCACACTCTACCCCCTCTACCACTCCCTCTGCCTGCCTCCCTCTCCCTCCGCTCCCTCCCTTCTCCTGTCCTTTCCCCTCCCCCCTCCTTCCCCCCCTACCCCTCTCCTTCCCCCTCCCCCGTCTCCTTCCCCCCTCTCCCCTCTCCTTCCCCCGTCCTTCTGCCTCTCCCCCTGCCCCCTCCCTCCCACCCTCTCTCTCTCTCCCCCATCCCTCCCACTCTCTCCCCATCCCTCCCTCTCTCGCCCCCCTCCCTCCCTCTCTCCCCCCCTCCCTCCCTCTCTCCCCCCCTCTTCCCCCTCCCTCCCTCTCTCCCCACTCCCTCCCTCTCTCTCCCCCCTCCCTCTCTCTCTCCCCCCTCCCTCCCTCTCTCTCCCCTCCTCCCTCCCTCTGTCTCCCCCTCCCTCCCTCTCTCTCCCCCTCCTCCTCCCTTTCTCCCCTCCCTCCCTATCTCTCCTCCCTCACTCCCTATCTCCCCTCCCTCCCTCCCTATCTCTGTAATCTCCTCCAGCCCCTACACCACTCCCTATCTCTGTAACCTCCTCCAGCCCCTACACCCCTCCCTATCTCTGTAACCTCCTCCAGCCCCCTACACCCCTCCCTATCTCTGTAACCTCCTCCAGCCCCCTACACCCCTCCCTATCTCTGTAACCTCCTCCAGCCCCTACATCCCTCCCTATCTCTGTGACCTCCTCCTGCCCCTACACCCCTCCCTATCTCTGTAACCACCTCCAGCCCCTACACCCCTCCCTATCTCTGTAACCTCCACCAGCCCCTACACCCCTCCCTGTCTCTGTAACATCCTCCAGCCCCTACACCCCTCCCTATCTCTGTAACCTCATCCAGCACCTACACCTCTCCCTATCTCTGTAAACTCCTCCAGCCCCCTACACCCCTCCCTATCTCTGTAAACTCCTCCAGCCCCTACACCCCTCCCTATCTCTGTAACCTCCTCCAGGCCCTACACCCCTCCCTATCTCTGTAACCACCTCCAGCCCCTACACCCCTCCCTATCTCTGTAACCGCCTCCAGCCCCTACACCCCTCCCTATCTCTGTAACCTCCTCCAGCCCCTACACCCCTCCCTATCTCTGTAACCTCCTCCAGCCCCTACACCCCTCCCTATCTCTGTAACCACCTCCAGCCCCTACAACCCTCCCTATCTCTGTAACGTCCTCCAGGCCCTACAACCCTCCCTATCTCAGTAACCTCCTCCAGGCCCTACAACCCTCCCTATCTCTGTAACGTCCTCCAGCCCCTACACCCCTCCCTATCTCTGTAACCTCTTCCAGCCCCTACACCCCACCCTATCTCTGTAACCTCCTCCAGGCCCCTACACCCCTCACTATCACTGTAACCTCCTCTATCACCTACACCCCTCCCGATATCTGTAACCTCCTTAGCCCCTACACCCCTCCCTATCCCTGTAACCTGCTCCAGTCCTCTACACCGCTCCTTATAGCTGTAACCTCCTCCTGCCCCCTACAACCCTCCCTATCTCTGTAATCTCCTCAGCCCCTACACCCTCCCATCTCTATAAGCTCCTCCAGACTCTACATCCCTCCCTATCTCTATGACCACCTCCAGCCCCCTACACCCCTCCCTATCTCTGTAACCTCTTCCAGCCCCTACACCCCACCCTATCTCTGTAACCTCCTCTATTCCCTACACCCCTCCCGATATCTGTAATCTCCTCCAGCCCCTACACCCCTCCCTATCGCTGTAACCTCCTCTATTCCCTACACCCCTCCCTATCTCTGTAACCTCCTCCAACCCCTACAACACACACTATCTCTGTAACCTCCTCCAGCCCCTTACGCACCTCCCTATCTCTGTAACCTCCTCTATCCCCTACACCCCTCCCTATCTCTGTACCCTCCTCTATCCCCGACACCCCCCCTATATCTGTAACCTCCTCCAGCACCTACACCCCTCCCTATCCCTGTAACCTCATCCAGTCCCCTACACACATCCCTATCTCTGTACAGTCCTCAGGCCCCCTACACCCCTCCCTATCTCTGTAACCTCCTCCAAACCCTACATCCCTCCCTATCTCTTGACCACCTCCAGCTCCTACACCCCTCCCTATCTCTGTAACCTCCTCCAGCCCCTAAAACCCTCCCTATCTTTGTAACCCCCTCCAGACCCCTACACTTCTCCCTATCTCTGTAACCTCCTCTAGAACCTACACCCCTCCCTATCTCTGTAAACTCCTCCAGCCCCCTACACCCCTCCCTAACTTGGTAACCTCCTCTATCCCCTACACCCTTCCCTATCTCTGTAACCTCCTCAGCCCCTACACACTCCCATCTCTATAAGCTCCTCCAGCCCCCAACAACCCTCCCTATCTCTGTAACCTCCACCAGCTCCTACACCCCTCCCTATCTCTGTAACCTCCTCCAGCCCCTGCACCCCTCCCTATCTTTGTAACCTCCTCCAGCCCCCTCCACCCCGCCCTCTCTTTGTAACCTCCTCCAGCCCCCAACACCCCTCCCTATCTCTGTAACCTCCTCCAGACTCAACACCCCTCCCTATCTCTGTAACCTCCTCCAACCCCTACACCCTTCCCTATCTCTGTAACCTCCTCCAGCACCTTACACCCCTCCCTATCTCAGTAACCTCCTCCAAACCCTACATCCTCCCTATCTCTGTAACCTCCTACAGCCCCTACAACCCTCCTAATCTCTGTCACCTCCTACAGCCCCTACACCCCTCCCCATCTCTGTAACCTCCTCCAAACCCTACATCCCTCACTATCTCTGTAACCTCCTCCAAACCCTACATCCCTCACTATCTCTGCAACCTCCTCCAGCACCCTACACCCCTCCCCATCTCTGTAACCTCCTCCAGCCCCCGACACCCCTCCCTATCTCTGTCACCTCCTCAAGCACCTACACCCCTCCCTATCTCTGTAACCTCCTCCAGCCCCTAAACCCCTCCCTATCTCTGTCACCTCCTCAAGCACCTACACCCCTCCCTATCTCTGTAACCTCCTCCAGCCGCTGAACCCCTCCCTATCTCTGTAACCTCCTCCAGCCCCCGAACCCCTCCCTATCTCTGTAACCTCCTCCAGCCCCTACATCCCTCCCTATCTCTCTAACATCCTCCAGCCCCTACATCCCTCCCTATCTCTGTAACCTCCTCCAGCCCCCTACACCCCTCCCTATCTCTGTAACCTCCTCCAGCCCCCTGAACCCCTCCCTATCGCTGTAACCTGCTCCAGCCCCTACACCCCTCCCTATATCTGTAACCTCCTCCAGCCCCCTACACCCCTCCCTATCTCTGTAACCTCCACCAGCCCCTACTTCCCTCCCTATCTCTGTAACCTCCTCTATCCCCTACACCCCTCCCTATCTCTGTAACCTCCTCCAGCCCCTACAACCCTCCCGATCTCTGTAACCTCCTCCAGCCCCTACATCCCTCCCTATCTCTTTAACCTCCTCCAGCCTCTACTCCCCTCCCTATCCCTGTACCTTCCTCCAGCACCCTACAGCCCTCCCTATCTCTGTAACGCCCTCCAGCCCCTACACCCCTCCCGATCAATGTAACCTCCTCTAGCCCCTACACCCTCCCTAACTCTGTAACCTCCTCCAGCCAGTACAACCCTCCTTATATCTGTAACCTCCTCCAGCCTCTACACCCCACCCTATCTCTGTAACCTGCTCCAGCCCCTACAACCCTCCCTTTCACTGTAACCTCCTCCAGCGCCTACACCCCTCACTATCTCTGTAACCTCCTGCAGCCCCTACAACCCTCTCTATCTCTGTAACCTCCTCCACACCTACAACCCTCCCTATCTCTGTAACCTGCTGCACACCTACTACCCTCCCTATCTCTGTAACCTCCTCCAGTCCCCTACATCCCTCCCTATCTCTGTAACCTCCTCCAGCCTCTACACCCTCCCTATCTCTGTAACCTGCTCCAGCCCCTACATCCCTCCCTATCTCTCTAACCTCCTCCAGCCCCTGCACACCTCTCTATCTCTGTAACCTCCTCCAGCTCATACAACCCTCCCGATCTCTGCAACCTCCTCCAGCCCCTACACCCGTCCCTATCTCTGTAACATCCTCCAGCCCCGACACCCCTCCCTACCTCTGTAACCTCCTCCAGCCCCCTACACCCCTCCCTATCTCTGTAACCTCCTCCAGCCCCTACACACCTCCCTTTCTCTGCAACCTCCTCCAGCCCCTACAACCCTCCCTATCTCTCTAACCTCCTCCAGTTCCTGCACACGTCCCTATCTCTGTAACCTCCTCCAGCCCCCTACACCCCTCCCTATCTCTGTAACCTCCTCCAGCCTCTACACCCCTCCCTATCTCTGTAACCTGCTCCAGCCCCTACAACCCTCCCTTTCACTGTAACCTCCTCCAACCCCTGCACCCCTACCTATCTCTGTAACCTCCTGCAGCCCCTACACCCCTCTCTATCTCTGTAACCTCCTCCATACCTACAACCCTCCCTATCTCTGTAACCTGCTGCACACCTACAACCCTCCCTATCTCTGTAACCTCCTCCAGCCTCTACATCCCTCCCTATCTCTGTAACCTCCTCCAGCCTCTACACCCCTCCCTATCTCTGTAACCTGCTCCAGCCCCTACAACCCTCCCTATCTCTGTAACCCCCTCCAGCCCCTACATCCCTCCCTATCTCTGTAACCTCCTCCAGCCCCTACACCCCTCCCTGTCCCTGTAACTTCCACCAGCACCCTACGCCCCTCCCTGTCTCTGTAATCTCCTCCAACGCCCTACACCCCTCCCTATCTCTGTAACCTCCTCCAGCCCCTACAACCCTCCCTTTCACTGTAAGCTCCTCCAGCCCCTACACACCTCCCTATCTCTGTAACCTCCTCCAGCCACTACACCCCTATCTCTGTAACCTCCTCCAACCCCCTACAACCCTCCCTAGCTCTGTAACCTCCTCCAGCACCTACACCCCTCCCTATCTCTGTAACCTCCTCCAGCCCCTACACCGCTCCCTATCTCTGTAACCTCCTCCAGGCCCCTAAACCCCTTCTTATCTCTGTAACCTCCTCCAGCCCCTGCATTCGTCCCTATCTCAGTAACCTCCTCCAGCCCCTAAACCTCTCCCTATCTCTGTAACCTCCTCCAGCCACTACAACCCTCCCTTTCACTGTAATCTCCTCCAACCCCCTACACCCCTCCATATCTGTGTAACCTCCTGCAGCCCCTACACCCCTCCCTATCTCTGTAACCTCCGCCACACCTACAACCCTCCCTATCTCTGTAACCTCCTCCAGCCGCTACACCCGTCCCTATCTCTGTAACCACCTCCAGCCTCCTACACCCCTCCCTATCTCTGTAACGTCCTCCAGCCTCTACATCACTCCCTATCTCTGTAACCTGCTCCAGCCCCTACAACCCTCCCTATCTCTGTAACCTCCTCCAGCCCCCGACACCCCTCCCTATCTCTGTCACCTCCTCAAGCACCTACACCCCTCCCTATCTCTGTAACCTCCTCCAGCCCCTAAACCCCTCCCTATCTCTGTCACCTCCTCAAGCACCTACACCCCTCCCTATCTCTGTAACCTCCTCCAGCCGCTGAACCCCTCCCTATCTCTGTAACCTCCTCCAGCCCCCGAACCCCTCCCTATCTCTGTAACCTCCTCCAGCCCCTACATCCCTCCCTATCTCTCTAACATCCTCCAGCCCCTACATCCCTCCCTATCTCTGTAACCTCCTCCAGCCCCCTACACCCCTCCCTATCTCTGTAGCCTCCTCCAGCCCCCTGAACCCCTCCCTATCTCTGTAACCTGCTCCAGCCCCTACACCCCTCCCTATATCTGTAACCTCCTCCAGCCCCCTACACCCCTCCCTATCTCTGTAACCTCCACCAGCCCCTACTTCCCTCCCTATCTCTGTAACCTCCTCCAGCCCCTGCACACCTCTCTATCTCTGTAACCTCCTCCAGCTCATACAACCCTCCCGATCTCTGCAACTCCTCCAGCCCCTACACACGTCCCTATCTCTGTAACCTCCTCCAGCCCCGACACCCCTCCCTACCTCTGTAACCTCCTCCACACCTACATCCCTCCCTATCTCTGTAACCTCCTGCAGCCCCCTACACACCTCCCTATCTCTGTAACCTCCTCCAGCTCCTACACCCCTCCCTATCTCTGTAACCTCCTCTATCCCCTACACCCCTCCCTATCTCTGTAACCTCCTCCAGCCCCTACAACCCTCCCAATCTCTGTAACCTCCTCCAGCCCCTACATCCCTCCCTATCTCTGTAACCTCCTCCAGCCACTACAACCCTCCCTTTCACTGTAATCTCCTCCAACCCCCTACACCCCTCCATATCTGTGTAACCTCCTGCAGCCCCTACAACCCTCCCTATCTCTGTAACCTCCGCCACACCTACAACCCTCCCTATCTCTGTAACCTCCTCCAGCCGCTACACCCGTCCCTATCTCTGTAACCTCCTCCAGCCTCCTACACCCCTCCCTATCTCTGTAACGTCCTCCAGCCTCTACATCACTCCCTATCTCTGTAACCTGCTCCAGCCCCTACAACCCTCCCTATCTCTGTAACCTCCTCCAGCCCCCGACACCCCTCCCTATCTCTGTCACCTCCTCAAGCACCTACACCCCTCCCTATCTCTGTAACCTCCTCCAGCCCCTAAACCCCTCCCTATCTCTGTCACCTCCTCAAGCACCTACACCCCTCCCTATCTCTGTAACCTCCTCCAGCCGCTGAACCCCTCCCTATCTCTGTAACCTCCTCCAGCCCCCGAACCCCTCCCTATCTCTGTAACCTCCTCCAGCCCCTACATCCCTCCCTATCTCTCTAACATCCTCCAGCCCCTACATCCCTCCCTATCTCTGTAACCTCCTCCAGCCCCCTACACCCCTCCCTATCTCTGTAACCTCCTCCAGCCCCCTGAACCCCTCCCTATCTCTGCAACCTGCTCCAGCCCCTACACCCCTCCCTATATCTGTAACCTCCTCCAGCCCCCTACACCCCTCCCTATCTCTGTAACCTCCACCAGCCCCTACTTCCCTCCCTATCTCTGTAACCTCCTCCAGCCCCTGCACACCTCTCTATCTCTGCAACCTCCTCCAGCCTACACCCGTCCCTATCTCTGTAACCTCCTCCAGCCCCGACACCCCTCCCTACCTCTGTAACCTCCTCCACACCTACATCCCTCCCTATCTCTGTAACCTCCTGCAGCCCCCTACACACCTCCCTATCTCTGTAACCTCCTCCAGCTCCTACACCCCTCCCTATCTCTGTAACCTCCTCTATCCTCTACACCCCTCCCGATCTCTGTAACCTCCTCCAGCCCCTACATCCCTCCCTATCTCTGTAACCTCCTCCAGCCTCTACTCCCCTCCCTATCCCTGTACCTTCCTCCAGCACCCTACAGCCCTCCCTATCTCTGTAACGCCCTCCAGCCCCTACACCCCTCCCGATCAATGTAACCTCCTCTAGCCCCTACACCCTCCCTAACTCTGTAACCTCCTCCAGCCAGTACAACCCTCCTTATATCTGTAACCTCCTCCAGCCTCTACACCCCACCCTATCTCTGTAACCTGCTCCAGCCCCTACAACCCTCCTTTTCACTGTAACCTCCTCCAGCCCCTACACCCCTCCCTATCTCTGTAACCTCCTGCAGACCCTACAACCCTCTCTATATCTGTAACCTCCTCCACACCTAGAACCCTCCCTATCTCTGTAACCTGCTGCACACCTACTACCCTCCCTATCTCTGTAACCTCCTCCAGTCCCCTACATCCCTCCCTATCTCTGTAACCTCCTCCAGCCTCTACACCCTCCCTATCTCTGTAACCTCCTCCACCCCTACATCCCTCCCTATCTCTCTAACCTCCTCCAGCCCCTACACCCCTCCCTGTCCCTGTAACTTCCACCAGCAGCCTACGCCCCTCCCTATCTCTGTAATCTCCTCCAACGGCCTACACCCCTCCCTATCACTGTAACCTCCTCCAGCCCCTACAATCCTCCCTATCTTTGTAACCTCCTCCAGCCCCCTACACCCCTCCCTATCTCTGTAACCTCCTCCAGCCCCTACACACCTCCCTTTCTCTGCAACCTCCTCCAGCCCCTACAACCCTCCCTATCTCTCTAACCTCCTCCAGCTCCTGCACACGTTCCAATCTCTGTAACCTCCTCCAGCCCCCTACACCCCTCCCTATCTCTGTAACCTCCTCCAGCCTCTACACCCCTCCCTATCTCTGTAACCTGCTCCAGCCCCTACAACCCTCCCTTTCACTGTAACCTCCTCCAACCCCTGCACCCCTACCTATCTCTGTAACCTCCTGCAGCCCCTACACCCCTCTCTATCTCTGTAACCTCCTCCATACCTACAACCCTCCCTATCTCTGTAACCTGCCGCACACCTACAACCCTCCCTATCTCTGTAACCTCCTCCAGCCTCTACATCCCTCCCTATCTCTGTAACCTCCTCCAGCCTCTACACCCCTCCCTATCTCTGTAACCTGCTCCAGCCCCTACAACCCTCCCTATCTCTGTAACCCCCTCCAGCCCCTACATCCCTCCCTATCTCTGTAACCTCCTCCAGCCCCTACACCCCTCCCTGTCCCTGTAACTTCCACCAGCACCCTACGCCCCTCCCTGTCTCTGTAATCTCCTCCAACGCCCTACACCCCTCCCTATCACTGTAACCTCCTCCAGCCTCTACATCGCTCCCTACCTCTGTAACCTCCTCCAGCCTCTACACCCCTCCCTATCTTTGTAACCTGCTCCAGCCCCTACAACCCTCCCTATCTCTGTAACCTCCTCCAGCCCCTACACCCCTCCCTATCCATTTACCTTCCTCCAGCACCCTACAGCCCTCCCTATCTCTGTAACCCCCTCCAGCCACTACACCCCTCCCGATCAATGAACCCCCCTCCAGCCCCTACACCCTCCCTATCTCTGTAACCTCCTCCAGCCCCTACAACCCTCCCTTTCAGTGTAAGCTCCTCCAGCCCCTACACACCTCCCTATCTCTGTAACCTCCTCCAGCCACTACACCCCTATCTCTATAACCTCCTCCAACCCCCTACAACCCTCCCTAGCTCTGTAACCTCCTCCAGCACCTACACCCCTCCCTATCTCTGTAACCTCCTCCAGCCCCTACACCGCTCCCTATCTCTGTAACCTCCTCCAGGCCCCTAAACCCCTTCTTATCTCTGTAACCTCCTCCAGCCCCTGCATTCGTCCCTATCTCTGTAACCTCCTCCAGCCCCTACACCTCTCCCTATCTCTGTAACCTCCTCCAGCCACTACAACCCTCCCTTTCACTGTAATCTCCTCCAACCCCCTACACCCCTCCATATCTGTGTAACCTCCTGCAGCCCCTACACCCCTCCCTATCTCTGTAACCTCCGCCACACCTACAACCCTCCCTATCTCTGTAACCTTCTCCAGCCGCTACACCCATCCCTATCTCTGTAACCTCCTCCAGCCTCCTACACCCCTCCCTATCTCTGTAACGTCCTCCAGCCTCTACATCACTCCCTATCTCTGTAACCGGCTCCAGCCCCTACAACCCTCCCTATCTCTGTAAGCTCCTCCAGCCCCTACATCCCTCCCTATCTCTCTAACCCCCTCCAGCCCCTACACCCCTCCCTGTCCCTGTAACTTCCGCCAGCACCCAATGACCCTCCCTATCTCTGTAATCTCCTCCAACGCCCTACCCCCCTCCCTATCACTGTAACCTCCTCCAGCCCGTACAATCCTCCCTATCTTTGTAACCTCCTCCAGCCCCTACACCCCTCCCTATCTCTGTAACCTCCTCCAGTCCCCTACATCCCTCCCTATCTCTGTAACCTCCTGCAGCCCCTACAACCCTCTCCATCTCTGTAACCTCCTCCACACCTACAACCCTCTCTATCTCTGTAATCTGCTGCACACCTACTACCCTCCCTATCTCTGTAACCTCCTCCAGCCTCTACACCCTCCCTATCACTGTAACCTGCTCCAGCCCCTACAACCCTCCCTATCTCTGTAACCTCCTCCAACCCCTACATCCCTCCCTATCTCTCTAACCTCCTCCAGCCCCTACACCGCTCCCTGTCCCTGTAACTTCCACCAGCAGCCTACGCCCCTCCCTATCTCTGTAATCTCCTCCAACGCCCTACATCCCTCCCTATCACTGTAACCTCCTCCAGCCGCTACAATCCTCCCTATCTTTGTAACCTCCTCCAGCCCCCTACATCCCTCCCTATCTCTGTAACCTCCTCCAGCCTCTATACCCCTCCCTATCTCTGTAACCTGCTCCAGCCCCTACAACCCTCCCTTTCACTGTAACCTCCTCCAGCCCCTACACCCCTCCCTATCTCTGTAACCTCCTGCAGCCCCTACACCCCTCTCTATCTCTGTAACCTCCTCCACACCTACAACCCTCCCTATCTCTGTAACCTGCTGCACAGCTACAACCCTCCCTATCTCTGTAACCTCCTCCAGCCTCTACATCCCTCCCTATCTCTGTAAACTCCTCCAGCCTCTACACCCTCCCTATCACTGTAACCTGCTCCAGCCCCTACAACCCTCCCTATCTCTGTAACCTCCTCCAGCCCCTACATCCCTCCCTATCTCTCTAACCTCCTCCAGCCCCTACACCCCTCCGTCCCTGTAACTTCCACCAGCCCCCTACGCCCCTCCCTATCTCTGTAATCTCCTCCAACGCCCTACACCCCTCCCTATCACTGTAACCTCCTCCAGCCACTACAATCCTCCCTATCTTTGTAACCTCCTCCAGCCCCCTACACCCCTCTCTATCTCTGTAACCTCCTCCAGCCCCTACACACCTCCCTTTCTCTGCAACCTCCTCCAGCCCCTACAACCCTCCCTTTCACTGTAACCTCCTCCAACCCCTGCACCCCTCCCTATCTCTGTAACCTCCTCCAGCCTCTACATCCCTCCCTATCTCTGTAACCTCCTCCAGCCTCTACACCCCTCCCTATCTCTGTAACCTGCTCCAGCCCTTACAACCCTCCCTATCTCTGTAACCCCCTCCAGCCCCTACATCCCTCCCTATCTCTGTAAACTCCTCCAGCCCCTACACCCCTCCCTGTCACTGTAACTTCAACCAGCACCTTACGCCCCTCCCTGTCTCTGTAATCTCCTCCAACGCCCTACACCCCTCCCTATCTCTGTAACCTCCTCCAGCCCCCTACACCCCTCCCTATCTCTGTAACCTCCTCCAGTCCCCTACACCCCTCCCTATCACTGTAACCTCCTCCAGCCTCTACATCGCTCCCTATCTCTGTAACCTCCTCCAGCCTCTACACCCCTCCCTATCTCTGTAACCTGCTCCAGCCCCTACAACCCTCCCTATCTCTGTAACCTCCTCCAGCCCCTACACCCCTCCCTATCCATTTACCTTCCTCCAGCACCCTACAGCCCTCCCTATCTCTGTAACCCCCTCCAGCCACTACACCCCTCCCGATCAATGAACCCCCCTCCAGCCCCTACACCCTCCCTATCTCTGTAACCTCCTCCAGCCCCTACAACCCTCCCTTTCACTGTAAGCTCCTCCAGCCCCTACACACCTCCCTATCTCTGTAACCTCCTCCAGCCACTACACCCCTATCTCTGTAACCTCCTCCAACCCCCTACAACCCTCCCTAGCTCTGTAACCTCCTCCAGCCCCTACACCGCTCCCTATCTCTGTAACCTCCTCCAGGCCCCTAAACCCCTTCTTATCTCTGTAACCTCCTCCAGCCCCTGCATTCGTCCCTATCTCTGTAACCTCCTCCAGCCCCTACACCTCTCCCTATCTCTGTAACCTCCTCCAGCCTCTACACCCCTCCCTATCTCTGTAACCTGCTCCAGCCCCTACAACCCTCCCTTTCACTGTAACCTCCTCCAGCCCCTACACCCCTCCCTATCTCTGTAACCTCCTGCAGCCCCTACACCCCTCTCTATCTCTGTAACCTCCTCCACACCTACATCCCTCCCTATCTCTGTAACCTGCTGCACAGCTACAACCCTCCCTATCTCTGTAACCTCCTCCAGCCCATACATCCCTCCCTATCTCTCTAACCTCCTCCAGCCCCTACATCCCTCCCTATCTCTCTAACCTCCTCCAGCCCCTACACCCCTCCCTGTCCCTGTAACTTCCACCAGCAGCCTACGCCCCTCCCTATCTCTGTAATCTCCTCCAATGCCCTACACCCCTCCCTATCACTGTAACCTCCTCCAGCCCCTACAATCCTCCCTATCTTTGTAACCTCCTCCAGGCCCCTACATCCCTCCCTATCTCTGTAACCTCCTCCAGCCCCTACACACCTCCCTTTCTCTGCAACCTCCTGCAGCCCCTACAACCCTCCCTATCTCTCTAACCTCCTCCAGCTCCTGCACACGTCCCTATCTCTGTAACCTCCTCCAGCCTCCTACACCCCTCCCTATCTCTGTAACCTCCTCCAGCCCCTACAACCCTCCCTATCTCTCTAACCTCCTCCAGCTCCTACAACCCTCCCTTTCTCTGTAACCTCCTCCAGCCCCTACACCCCTCCCTATCTCTGTAACCTCCTCCAGCCCCCTACACCCCTCCCTATCTCTGTAACCTCCTCCAGCCTCTACACCCCTCCCTATCTCTGTAACCTGCTCCAGCCCCTACAACCCTCCCTTTCACTGTAACCTCCTCCAACCCCTGCACCCCTCCCTATCTCTGTAACCTCCTGCAGCCCCTACACCCCTCTCTATCTCTGTAACCTCCTCCACACCTACAACCCTCCCTATCTCTGTAACCTCCTCCAGCCCCCTACACCCCTCCCTATCTCTGTAACCTGCTCCAGCCCCTACAACCCTCCCTATCTCTGTAACCCCCTCCAGCCCCTACATCCCTCCCTATCTCTGTAACCTCCTCCAGCCCCTACACCCCTCCCTGTCACTGTAACTTCAACCAGCACCTTACGCCCCTCCCTGTCTCTGTAACCTCCTCCAGCCTCTACATCGCTCCCTATCTCTGTAACCTCCTCCAGCCTCTACACCCCTCCCTATCTCTGTAACCTGCTCCAGCCCCTACAACCCTCCCTATCTCTGTAACCTCCTCCAGCCCCTACACCCCTCCCTATCCATTTACCTTCCTCCAGCACCCTACAGCCCTCCCTATCTCTGTAACCCCCTCCAGCCACTACACCCCTCCCGATCAATGAACCCCCCTCCAGCCCCTACACCCTCCCTATCTCTGTAACCTCCTCCAGCCCCTACAACCCTCCCTTTCACTGTAAGCTCCTCCAGCCCCTACACACCTCCCTATCTCTGTAACCTCCTCCAGCCACTACACCCCTATCTCTGTAACCTCCTCCAACCCCCTACAACCCTCCCTAGCTCTGTAACCTCCTCCAGCACCGACACCCCTCCCTATCTCTGTAACCTCCTCCAGCCCCTACACCGCTCCCTATCTCTGTAACCTCCTCCAGCCCCTGCATTCGTCCCTATCTCTGTAACCTCCTCCAGCCCCTACAACCCTCCCTATCTCTCTAACCTCCTCCAGCTCCTGCACACGTCCCTAGCTCTGTAACCTCCTCCAGCCCCCTACACCCCTCCCTATCTCTGTAACCTCCTCCAGCCTCCACACCCCTCCCTATCTCTGTAACCTGCTCCAGCCCCTACAACCCTCCCTTTCACTGTAACCTCCTCCAACCCCTGCACCCCTCCCTATCTCTGTAACCTCCTGCAGCCCCTACACCCCTCTCTATCTCTGTAACCTCCTCCACACCTACAACCCTCCCTATCTCTCTAACCTCCTGCAGCCCCTACACCCCTCCCTATCCCTGTACCTTCCTCCAGCACCCTACAGCCCTCCCTATCTCTGTAACCCCCTCCAGCCCCTACATCCCTCCCTATCAATGTAACCTCTTCCAGCCACTACACCCCTCCCTATCTCTGTAACCTCCTCCACACCTACATCCCTCCCTATCGCTGTAACCTCCTGCAGCCCCCTACACACCTCCCTATCTCTGTAACCTCCTCCAGCTCCTACACCCCTCCCTATCTCTGTAACCTCCTCTATCCCCTACACCCCTCCCTATCTCTGTAACCTCCTCCAGCCCCTACAACCCTCCCGATCTCTGTAACCTCCTCCAGCCCCTACATCCCTCCCTATCTCTGTAACCTCCTCCAGCCTCTACTCCCCTCCCTATCCCTGTACCTTCCTCCAGCACCCTACAGCCCTCCCTATCTCTGTAACGCCCTCCAGCCCCTACACCCCTCCCGATCAATGTAACCTCCTCTAGACCCTACACCCTCCCTAACTCTGTAACCTCCTCCAGCCAGTACAACCCTCCTTATATCTGTAACCTCCTCCAGCCTCTACACCCCACCCTATCTCTGTAACCTGCTCCAGCCCCTACAACCCTCCCTTTCACTGTAACCTCCTCCAGCCCCTACACCCCTCCCTATCTCTGTAACCTCCTGCAGCCCCTACAACCCTCTCTATCTCTGTAACCTCCTCCACACCTACAACCCTCCCTATCTCTGTAACCTGCTGCACACCTACTACCCTCCCTATCTCTGTAACCTCCTCCAGTCCCCTACATCCCTCCCTATCTCTGTAACCTCCTCCAGCCTCTACACCCTCCCTATCTCTGTAACCTCCTCCACACCTACATCCCTCCCTATCTCTGTAACCTCCTGCAGCCCCCTACACACCTCCCTATCTCTGTAACCTCCTCCACACCTACATCCCTCCCTATCTCTGTAACCTCCTGCAGCCCCCTACACACCTCCCTATCTCTGTAACCTCCTCCAGCTCCTACACCCCTCCCTATCTCTGTAACCTCCTCTATCCCCTACACCCCTCCCTATCTCTGTAACCTCCTCCAGCCCCTACAACCCTCCCGATCTCTGTAACCTCCTCCAGCCCCTACATCCCTCCCTATCTCTGTAACCTCCTCCAGCCTCTACTCCCCTCCCTATCCCTGTACATTCCTCCAGCACCCTACAGCCCTCCCTATCTCTGTAACGCCCTCCAGCCCCTACACCCCTCCCGATCAATGTAACCTCCTCTAGCCCCTACACCCTCCCTAACTCTGTAACCTGCTCCAGCCCCTACACCCCTCCCTGTCCCTGTAACTTCCACCAGCCCCCTACGCCCCTCCCTATCTCTGTAATCTCCTCCAACGCCCTACACCCCTCCCTATCACTGTAACCTCCTCCAGCCCCTACAAACCTCCCTATCTTTGTAACCTCCTCCAGCCCCCTACACCCCTCCCTATCTCTGTAACCTCCTCCAGCCCCTACACACCTCCCTTTCTCTGCAACCTCCTCCAGCCCCTACAACCCTCCCTATCTCTCTAACCTCCTCCAGCTCCTGCACACGTCCCTATCTCTGTAACCTCCTCCAGCCCCCTACACCCCTCCCTATCTCTGTAACCCCCTCCAGCCTCTACACCCCTCCCTATCTCTGTAACCTGCTCCAGCCCCTACAACCCTCCCTTTCACTGTAACCTCCTCCAACCCCTGCACCCCTCCCTATCTCTGTAACCTCCTGCAGCCCCTACACCCCTCTCTATCTCTGTAACCTCCTCCACACCTACAACCCTCCCTATCTCTGTAACCTGCTGCACACCTACAACCCTCCCTATCTCTGTAACCTCCTCCAGCCTCTACATCCCTCCCTATCTCTGTAACCTCCTCCAGCCTCTACACCCCTCCCTATCTCTGTAACCTGCTCCAGCCCTTACAACCCTCCCTATCTCTGTAACCCCCTCCAGCCCCTACATCCCTCCCTATCTCTGTAACCTCCTCCAGCCCCTACACCCCTCCCTGTCACTGTAACTTCAACCAGCACCTTACGCCCCTCCCTGTCTCTGTAATCTCCTCCAACGCCCTACACCCCTCCCTATCTCTGTAACCTCCTCCAGCCCCCTACACTCCTCCCTATCTCTGTAACCTCCTCCAGTCCCCTACACCCCTCCCTATCACTGTAACCTCCTCCAGCCTCTACATCGCTCCCTATCTCTGTAACCTCCTCCAGCCTCTACACCCCTCCCTATCTCTGTAACCTCCTCCAGCCCCTACACCCCTCCCTGTCACTGTAACTTCAACCAGCACCTTACGCCCCTCCCTGTCTCTGTAATCTCCTCCAACGCCCTACACCCCTCCCTATCTCTGTAACCTCCTCCAGCCCCCTACACTCCTCCCTATCTCTGTAACCTCCTCCAGTCCCCTACACCCCTCCCTATCACTGTAACCTCCTCCAGCCTCTACATCGCTCCCTATCTCTGTAACCTCCTCCAGCCTCTACACCCCTCCCTATCTCTGTAACCTGCTCCAGCCCCTACAACCCTCCCTATCTCTGTAACCTCCTCCAGCCCCTACACCCCTCCCTATCCATTTACCTTCCTCCAGCACCCTACAGCCCTCCCTATCTCTGTAACCCCCTCCAGCCACTACACCCCTCCCGATCAATGAACCCCCCTCCAGCCCCTACACCCTCCCTATCTCTATAACCTCCTCCAGCCCCTACAACCCTCCCTTTCACTGTAAGCTCCTCCAGCCCCTACACACCTCCCTATCTCTGTAACCTCCTCCAGCCACTACACCCCTATCTCTGTAACCTCCTCCAACCCCCTACAACCCTCCCTAGCTCTGTAACCTCCTCCAGCCCCTACACCGCTCCCTATCTCTGTAACCTCCTCCAGGCCCCTAAACCCCTTCTTATCTCTGTAACCTCCTCCAGCCCCTGCATTCGTCCCTATCTCTGTAACCTCCTCCAGCCCCTACACCTCTCCCTATCTCTGTAACCTCCTCCAGCCTCTACACCCCTCCCTATCTCTGTAACCTGCTCCAGCCCCTACAACCCTCCCTTTCACTGTAACCTCCTCCAGCCCCTACACCCCTCCCTATCTCTGTAACCTCCTGCAGCCCCTACACCCCTCTCTATCTCTGTAACCTCCTCCACACCTACATCCCTCCCTATCTCTGTAACCTGCTGCACAGCTACAACCCTCCCTATCTCTGTAACCTCCTCCAGTCTCTACATCCCTCCCTATCTCTGTAAACTCCTCCAGCCTCTACACCCTCCCTATCACTGTAACCTGCTCCAGCCCCTACAACCCTCCCTTTCTCTGTAACCTCCTCCAGCCCCTACATCCCTCCCTATCTCTCTAACCTCCTCCAGCCCCTACATCCCTCCCTATCTCTCTAACCTCCTCCAGCCCCTACACCCCTCCCTGTCCCTGTAACTTCCACCAGCAGCCTACGCCCCTCCCTATCTCTGTAATCTCCTCCAATGCCCTACACCCCTCCCTATCACTGTAACCTCCTCCAGCCCCTACAATCCTCCCTATCTTTGTAACCTCCTCCAGGCCCCTACATCCCTCCCTATCTCTGTAACCTCCTCCAGCCCCTACACACCTCCCTTTCTCTGCAACCTCCTGCAGCCCCTACAACCCTCCCTATCTCTCTAACCTCCTCCAGCTCCTGCACACGTCCCTATCTCTGTAACCTCCTCCAGCCTCCTACACCCCTCCCTATCTCTGTAACCTCCTCCAGCTCCTACAACCCTCCCTTTCTCTGTAACCTCCTCCAGCCCCTACACCCCTCCCTATCTCTGTAACCTCCTCCAGCCCCCTACACCCCTCCCTATCTCTGTAACCTCCTCCAGCCTCTACACCCCTCCCTATCTCTGTAACCTGCTCCAGCCCCTACAACCCTCCCTTTCACTGTAACCTCCTCCAACCCCTGCACCCCTCCCTGTCTCTGTAACCTCCTGCAGCCCCTACACCCCTCTCTATCTCTGTAACCTCCTCCACACCTACAACCCTCCCTATCTCTGTAACCTGCTGCACACCTACAACCCTCCCTTCTCTGTAACCTCCTCCAGCCCCCTACACCCCTCCCTATCTCTGTAACCTGCTCCAGCCCCTACAACCCTCCCTATCTCTGTAACCCCCTCCAGCCCCTACATCCCTCCCTATCTCTGTAACCTCCTCCAGCCCCTACACCCCTCCCTGTCACTGTAACTTCAACCAGCACCTTACGCCCCTCCCTGTCTCTGTAACCTCCTCCAGCCTCTACATCGCTCCCTATCTCTGTAACCTCCTCCAGCCTCTACACCCCTCCCTATCTCTGTAACCTGCTCCAGCCCCTACAACCCTCCCTATCTCTGTAACCTCCTCCAGCCCCTACACCCCTCCCTATCCATTTACCTTCCTCCAGCACCCTACAGCCCTCCCTATCTCTGTAACCCCCTCCAGCCACTACACCCCTCCCGATCAATGAACCCCCCTCCAGCCCCTACACCCTCCCTATCTCTGTAACCTCCTCCAGCCCCTACAACCCTCCCTTTCACTGTAAGCTCCTCCAGCCCCTACACACCTCCCTATCTCTGTAACCTCCTCCAGCCACTACACCCCTATCTCTGTAACCTCCTCCAAGCCCCTACAACCCTCCCTAGCTCTGTAACCTCCTCCAGCACCGACACCCCTCCCTATCTCTGTAACCTCCTCCAGCCCCTACACCGCTCCCTATCTCTGTAACCTCCTCCAGCCCCTGCATTCGTCCCTATCTCTGTAACCTCCTCCAGCCCCTACAACCCTCCCTATCTCTCTAACCTCCTCCAGCTCCTGCACACGTCCCTATCTCTGTAACCTCCTCCAGCCCCCTACACCCTTCCCTATCTCTGTAACCTCCTCCAGCCTCCACACCCCTCCCTATCTCTGTAACCTGCTCCAGCCCCTACAACCCTCCCTTTCACTGTAACCTCCTCCAACCCCTGCACCCCTCCCTATCTCTGTAACCTCCTGCAGCCCCTACACCCCTCTCTATCTCTGTAACCTCCTCCACACCTACAACCCTCCCTATCTCTGTAACCTGCTGCACACCTACAATCCTCCCTATCTCTCTAACCTCCTGCAGCCCCTACACCCCTCCCTATCCCTGTACCTTCCTCCAGCACCCTACAGCCCTCCCTATCTCTGTAACCCCCTCCAGCCCCTACATCCCTCCCTATCAATGTAACCTCTTCCAGCCACTACACCCCTCCCTATCTCTGTAACCTCCTCCAGCCACTACAACCCTCCCTTTCACTGTAATCTCCTCCAGCCCCTGCACACCTCTCTATCTCTGTAACCTCCTCCAGCTCATACAACCCTCCCGATCTCTGCAACCTCCTCCAGCCCCTACACCCGTCCCTATCTCTGTAACCTCCTCCAGCCCCGACACCCCTCCCTACCTCTGTAACCTCCTCCACACCTACATCCCTCCCTATCGCTGTAACCTCCTGCAGCCCCCTACACACCTCCCTATCTCTGTAACCTCCTCCAGCTCCTACACCCCTCCCTATCTCTGTAACCTCCTCTATCCCCTACACCCCTCCCTATCTCTGTAACGCCCTCCAGCCCCTACACCCCTCCCGATCAATGTAACCTCCTCTAGCCCCTACACCCTCCCTAACTCTGTAACCTCCTCCAGCCAGTACAACCCTCCTTATATCTGTAACCTCCTCCAGCCTCTACACCCCACCCTATCTCTGTAACCTGCTCCAGCCCCTACAACCCTCCCTTTCACTGTAACCTCCTCCAGCCCCTACACCCCTCCCTATCTCTGTAACCTCCTGCAGCCCCTACAACCCTCTCTATCTCTGTAACCTCCTCCACACCTACAACCCTCCCTATCTCTGTAACCTGCTGCACACCTACTACCCTCCCTATCTCTGTAACCTCCTCCAGTCCCCTACATCCCTCCCTATCTCTGTAACCTCCTCCAGCCTCTACACCCTCCCTATCTCTGTAACCTCCTCCACACCTACATCCCTCCCTATCTCTGTAACCTCCTGCAGCCCCCTACACACCTCCCTATCTCTGTAACCTCCTCCACACCTACATCCCTCCCTATCTCTGTAACCTCCTGCAGCCCCCTACACACCTCCCTATCTCTGTAACCTCCTCCAGCTCCTACACCCCTCCCTATCTCTGTAACCTCCTCTATCCCCTACACCCCTCCCTATCTCTGTAACCTCCTCCAGCCCCTACAACCCTCCCGATCTCTGTAACCTCCTCCAGCCCCTACATCCCTCCCTATCTCTGTAACCTCCTCCAGCCTCTACTCCCCTCCCTATCCCTGTACCTTCCTCCAGCACCCTACAGCCCTCCCTATCTCTGTAACGCCCTCCAGCCCCTACACCCCTCCCGATCAATGTAACCTCCTCTAGCCCCTACACCCTCCCTAACTCTGTAACCTGCTCCAGCCCCTACACCCCTCCCTGTCCCTGTAACTTCCACCAGCCCCCTACGCCCCTCCCTATCTCTGTAATCTCCTCCAACGCCCTACACCCCTCCCTATCACTGTAACCTCCTCCAGCCCCTACAAACCTCCCTATCTTTGTAACCTCCTCCAGCCCCCTACACCCCTCCCTATCTCTGTAACCTCCTCCAGCCCCTACACACCTCCCTTTCTCTGCAACCTCCTCCAGCCCCTACAACCCTCCCTATCTCTCTAACCTCCTCCAGCTCCTGCACACGTCCCTATCTCTGTAACCTCCTCCAGCCCCCTACACCCCTCCCTATCTCTGTAACCCCCTCCAGCCTCTACACCCCTCCCTATCTCTGTAACCTCCTCTATCCCCTACACCCCTCCCTATCTCTGTAACCTCCTCCAGCCCCTACAACCCTCCCGATCTCTGTAACCTCCTCCAGCCCCTACATCCCTCCCTATCTCTGTAACCTCCTCCAGCCTCTACTCCCCTCCCTATCCCTGTACCTTCCTCCAGCACCCTACAGCCCTCCCTATCTCTGTAACGCCCTCCAGCCCCTACACCCCTCCCGATCAATGTAACCTCCTCTAGCCCCTACACCCTCCCTAACTCTGTAACCTGCTCCAGCCCCTACACCCCTCCCTGTCCCTGTAACTTCCACCAGCCCCCTACGCCCCTCCCTATCTCTGTAATCTCCTCCAACGCCCTACACCCCTCCCTATCACTGTAACCTCCTCCAGCCCCTACAAACCTCCCTATCTTTGTAACCTCCTCCAGCCCCCTACACCCCTCCCTATCTCTGTAACCTCCTCCAGCCCCTACACACCTCCCTTTCTCTGCAACCTCCTCCAGCCCCTACAACCCTCCCTATCTCTCTAACCTCCTCCAGCTCCTGCACACGTCCCTATCTCTGTAACCTCCTCCAGCCCCCTACACCCCTCCCTATCTCTGTAACCCCCTCCAGCCTCTACACCCCTCCCTATCTCTGTAACCTGCTCCAGCCCCTACAACCCTCCCTTTCACTGTAACCTCCTCCAACCCCTGCACCCCTCCCTATCTCTGTAACCTCCTGCAGCCCCTACACCCCTCTCTATCTCTGTAACCTCCTCCACACCTACAACCCTCCCTATCTCTGTAACCTGCTGCACACCTACAACCCTCCCTATCTCTGTAACCTCCTCCAGCCTCTACATCCCTCCCTATCTCTGTAACCTCCTCCAGCCTCTACACCCCTCCCTATCTCTGTAACCTGCTCCAGCCCTTACAACCCTCCCTATCTCTGTAACCCCCTCCAGCCCCTACATCCCTCCCTATCTCTGTAACCTCCTCCAGCCCCTACACCCCTCCCTGTCACTGTAACTTCAACCAGCAGCTTACGCCCCTCCCTGTCTCTGTAATCTCCTCCAACGCCCTACACCCCTCCCTATCTCTGTAACCTCCTCCAGCCCCCTACACTCCTCCCTATGTCTGTAACCTCCTCCAGTCCCCTACACCCCTCCCTATCACTGTAACCTCCTCCAGCCTCTACATCGCTCCCTATCTCTGTAACCTCCTCCAGCCTCTACACCCCTCCCTATCTCTGTAACCTCCTCCAGCCCCTACACCCCTCCCTGTCACTGTAACTTCAACCAGCACCTTACGCCCCTCCCTGTCTCTGTAATCTCCTCCAACGCCCTACACCCCTCCCTATCTCTGTAACCTCCTCCAGCCCCCTACACTCCTCCCTATCTCTGTAACCTCCTCCAGTCCCCTACACCACTCCCTATCACTGTAACCTCCTCCAGCCTCTACATCGCTCCCTATCTCTGTAACCTCCTCCAGCCTCTACACCCCTCCCTATCTCTGTAACCTGCTCCAGCCCCTACAACCCTCCCTATCTCTGTAACCTCCTCCAGCCCCTACACCCCTCCCTATCCATTTACCTTCCTCCAGCACCCTACAGCCCTCCCTATCTCTGTAACCCCCTCCAGCCACTACACCCCTCCCGATCAATGAACCCCCCTCCAGCCCCTACACCCTCCCTATCTCTATAACCTCCTCCAGCCCCTACAACCCTCCCTTTCACTGTAAGCTCCTCCAGCCCCTACACACCTCCCTATCTCTGTAACCTCCTCCAGCCACTACACCCCTATCTCTGTAACCTCCTCCAACCCCCTACAACCCTCCCTAGCTCTGTAACCTCCTCCAGCCCCTACACCGCTCCCTATCTCTGTAACCTCCTCCAGGCCCCTAAACCCCTTCTTATCTCTGTAACCTCCTCCAGCCCCTGCATTCGTCCCTATCTCTGTAACCTCCTCCAGCCCCTACACCTCTCCCTATCTCTGTAACCTCCTCCAGCCTCTACACCCCTCCCTATCTCTGTAACCTACTCCAGCCCCTACACCCCTCCCTATCTCTGTAACCTCCTGCAGCCCCTACACCCCTCTCTATCTCTGTAACCTCCTCCACACCTACATCCCTCCCTATCTCTGTAACCTGCTGCACAGCTACAACCCTCCCTATCTCTGTAACCTCCTCCAGTCTCTACATCCCTCCCTATCTCTGTAAACTCCTCCAGCCTCTACACCCTCCCTATCACTGTAACCTGCTCCAGCCCCTACAACCCTCCCTGTCTCTGTAACCTCCTCCAGCCCCTACAGCCCTCCCTATCTCTCTAACCTCCTCCAGCCCCTACATCCCTCCCTATCTCTCTAACCTCCTCCAGCCCCTACACCCCTCCCTGTCCCTGTAACTTCCACCAGCAGCCTACGCCCCTCCCTATCTCTGTAATCTCCTCCAATGCCCTACACCCCTCCCTATCACTGTAACCTCCTCCAGCCCCTACAATCCTCCCTATCTTTGTAACCTCCTCCAGGCCCCTACATCCCTCCCTATCTCTGTAACCTCCTCCAGCCCCTACACACCTCCCTTTCTCTGCAACCTCCTGCAGCCCCTACACACCTCCCTATCTCTCTAACCTCCTCCAGCTCCTGCACACGTCCCTATCTCTGTAACCTCCTCCAGCCTCCTACACCCCTCCCTATCTCTGTAACCTCCTCCAGCCCCTACAACCCTCCCTATCTCTCTAACCTCCTCCAGCTCCTACAACCCTCCCTTTCTCTGTAACCTCCTCCAGCCCCTACACCCCTCCCTATCTCTGTAACCTCCTCCAGCCCCCTACACCCCTCCCTATCTCTGTAACCTCCTCCAGCCTCTACACCCCTCCCTATCTCTGTAACCTGCTCCAGCCCCTACAACCCTCCCTTTCACTGTAACCTCCTCCAACCCCTGCACCCCTCCCTATCTCTGTAACCTCCTCCAGCCCCTACACCCCTCTCTATCTCTGTAACCTCCTCCACACCTACAACCCTCCCTATCTCTGTAACCTGCTGCACACCTACAACCCTCCCTATCTCTGTAACCTCCTCCAGCCCCCTACACCCCTCCCTATCTCTGTAACCTGCTCCAGCCCCTACAACCCTCCCTATCTCTGTAACCCCCTCCAGCCCCTACATCCCTCCCTATCTCTGTAACCTCCTCCAGCCCCTACACCCCTCCCTGTCACTGTAACTTCAACCAGCACCTTACGCCCCTCCCTGTCTCTGTAACCTCCTCCAGCCTCTACATCGCTCCCTATCTCTGTAACCTCCTCCAGCCTCTACACCCCTCCCTATCTCTGTAACCTGCTCCAGCCCCTACAACCCTCCCTATCTCTGTAACCTCCTCCAGCCCCTACACCCCTCCCTATCCATTTACCTTCCTCCAGCACCCTACAGCCCTCCCTATCTCTGTAACCCCCTCCAGCCACTACACCCCTCCCGATCAATGAACCCCCCTCCAGCCCCTACACCCTCCCTATCTCTGTAACCTCCTCCAGCCCCTACAACCCTCCCTTTCACTGTAAGCTCCTCCAGCCCCTACACACCTCCCTATCTCTGTAACCTCCTCCAGCCACTACACCCCTATCTCTGTAACCTCCTCCAACCCCCTACAACCCTACCTAGCTCTGTAACCTCCTCCAGCACCTACACCCCTCCCTATCTCTGTAACCTCCTCCAGCCCCTACACCGCTCCCTATCTCTGTAACCTCCTCCAGCCCCTGCATTCGTCCCTATCTCTGTAACCTCCTCCAGCCCCTACAACCCTCCCTATCTCTCTAACCTCCTCCAGCTCCTGCACACGTCCCTATCTCTGTAACCTCCTCCAGCCCCCTACACCCCTCCCTATCTCTGTAACCTCCTCCAGCCTCCACACCCCTCCCTATCTCTGTAACCTGCTCCAGCCCCTACAACCCTCCCTTTCACTGTAACCTCCTCCAACCCCTGCACCCCTCCCTATCTCTGTAACCTCCTGCAGCCCCTACACCCCTCTCTATCTCTGTAACCTCCTCCACACCTACAACCCTCCCTATCTCTGTAACCTGCTGCACACCTACAATCCTCCCTATCTCTCTAACCTCCTGCAGCCCCTACACCCCTCCCTATCCCTGTACCTTCCTCCAGCACCCTACAGCCCTCCCTATCTCTGTAACCCCCTCCAGCCCCTACATCCCTCCCTATCAATGTAACCTCTTCCAGCCACTACACCCCTCCCTATCTCTGTAACCTCCTCCAGCCACTACAACCCTCCCTTTCACTGTAATCTCCTCCAGCCCCTGCACACCTCTCTATCTCTGTAACCTCCTCCAGCTCATACAACCCTCCCGATCTCTGCAACCTCCTCCAGCCCCTACACCCGTCCCTATCTCTGTAACCTCCTCCAGCCCCGACACCCCTCCCTACCTCTGTAACCTCCTCCACACCTACATCCCTCCCTATCGCTGTAACCTCCTGCAGCCCCCTACACACCTCCCTATCTCTGTAACCTCCTCCAGCTCCTACACCCCTCCCTATCTCTGTAACCTCCTCTATCCCCTACACCCCTCCCTATCTCTGTAACCTCCTCCAGCCCCTACAACCCTCCCGATCTCTGTAACCTCCTCCAGCCCCTACATCCCTCCCTATCTCTGTAACCTCCTCCAGCCTCTACTCTCCTCCCTATCCCTGTACCTTCCTCCAGCACCCTACAGCCCTCCCTATCTCTGTAACGCCCTCCAGCCCCTACACCCCTCCCGATCAATGTAACCTCCTCTAGCCCCTACACCCTCCCTAACTCTGTAACCTCCTCCAGCCAGTACAACCCTCCTTATATCTGTAACCTCCTCCAGCCTCTACACCCCACCCTATCTCTGTAACCTGCTCCAGCCCCTACAACCCTCCCTTTCACTGTAACCTCCTCCAGCCCCTACACCCCTCCCTATCTCTGTAACCTCCTGCAGCCCCTACAACCCTCTCTATCTCTGTAACCTCCTCCACACCTACAACCCTCCCTATCTCTGTAACCTGCTGCACACCTACTACCCTCCCTATCTCTGTAACCTCCTCCAGTCCCCTACATCCCTCCCTATCTCTGTAACCTCCTCCAGCCTCTACACCCTCCCTATCTCTGTAACCTCCTCCAGCCCCTACATCCCTCCCTATCTCTGTAACCTCCTCCACACCTACATCCCTCCCTATCTCTGTAACCTCCTGCAGCCCCCTACACACCTCCCTATCTCTGTAACCTCCTCCAGCTCCTACACCCCTCCCTATCTCTGTAACCTGCTCCAGCCCCTACAACCCTCCCTTTCACTGTAACCTCCTCCAACCCCTGCACCCCTCCCTATCTCTGTAACCTCCTGCAGCCCCTACACCCCTCTCTATCTCTGTAACCTCCTCCACACCTACAACCCTCCCTATCTCTGTAACCTGCTGCACACCTACAACCCTCCCTATCTCTGTAACCTCCTCCAGCCTCTACATCCCTCCCTATCTCTGTAACCTCCTCCAGCCTCTACACCCCTCCCTATCTCTGTAACCTGCTCCAGCCCTTACAACCCTCCCTATCTCTGTAACCCCCTCCAGCCCCTACATCCCTCCCTATCTCTGTAACCTCCTCCAGCCCCTACACCCCTCCCTGTCACTGTAACTTCAACCAGCAGCTTACGCCCCTCCCTGTCTCTGTAATCTCCTCCAACGCCCTACACCCCTCCCTATCTCTGTAACCTCCTCCAGCCCCCTACACTCCTCCCTATCTCTGTAACCTCCTCCAGTCCCCTACACCCCTCCCTATCACTGTAACCTCCTCCAGCCTCTACATCGCTCCCTATCTCTGTAACCTCCTCCAGCCTCTACACCCCTCCCTATCTCTGTAACCTCCTCCAGCCCCTACACCCCTCCCTGTCACTGTAACTTCAACCAGCACCTTACGCCCCTCCCTGTCTCTGTAATCTCCTCCAACGCCCTACACCCCTCCCTATCTCTGTAACCTCCTCCAGCCCCCTACACTCCTCCCTATCTCTGTAACCTCCTCCAGTCCCCTACACCCCTCCCTATCACTGTAACCTCCTCCAGCCTCTACATCGCTCCCTATCTCTGTAACCTCCTCCAGCCTCTACACCCCTCCCTATCTCTGTAACCTGCTCCAGCCCCTACAACCCTCCCTATCTCTGTAACCTCCTCCAGCCCCTACACCCCTCCCTATCCATTTACCTTCCTCCAGCACCCTACAGCCCTCCCTATCTCTGTAACCCCCTCCAGCCACTACACCCCTCCCGATCAATGAACCCCCCTCCAGCCCCTACACCCTCCCTATCTCTATAACCTCCTCCAGCCCCTACAACCCTCCCTTTCACTGTAAGCTCCTCCAGCCCCTACACACCTCCCTATCTCTGTAACCTCCTCCAGCCACTACACCCCTATCTCTGTAACCTCCTCCAACCCCCTACAACCCTCCCTAGCTCTGTAACCTCCTCCAGCCCCTACACCGCTCCCTATCTCTGTAACCTCCTCCAGGCCCCTAAACCCCTTCTTATCTCTGTAACCTCCTCCAGCCCCTGCATTCGTCCCTATCTCTGTAACCTCCTCCAGCCCCTACACCTCTCCCTATCTCTGTAACCTCCTCCAGCCTCTACACCCCTCCCTATCTCTGTAACCTACTCCAGCCCCTACAACCCTCCCTTTCACTGTAACCTCCTCCAGCCCCTACACCCCTCCCTATCTCTGTAACCTCCTGCAGCCCCTACACCCCTCTCTATCTCTGTAACCTCCTCCACACCTACATCCCTCCCTATCTCTGTAACCTGCTGCACAGCTACAACCCTCCCTATCTCTGTAACCTCCTCCAGTCTCTACATCCCTCCCTATCTCTGTAAACTCCTCCAGCCTCTACACCCTCCCTATCACTGTAACCTGCTCCAGCCCCTACAACCCTCCCTGTCTCTGTAACCTCCTCCAGCCCCTACATCCCTCCCTATCTCTCTAACCTCCTCCAGCCCCTACATCCCTCCCTATCTCTCTAACCTCCTCCAGCCCCTACACCCCTCCCTGTCCCTGTAACTTCCACCAGCAGCCTACGCCCCTCCCTATCTCTGTAATCTCCTCCAATGCCCTACACCCCTCCCTATCACTGTAACCTCCTCCAGCCCCTACAATCCTCCCTATCTTTGTAACCTCCTCCAGGCCCCTACATCCCTCCCTATCTCTGTAACCTCCTCCAGCCCCTACACACCTCCCTTTCTCTGCAACCTCCTGCAGCCCCTACACACCTCCCTATCTCTCTAACCTCCTCCAGCTCCTGCACACGTCCCTATCTCTGTAACCTCCTCCAGCCTCCTACACCCCTCCCTATCTCTGTAACCTCCTCCAGCCCCTACAACCCTCCCTATCTCTCTAACCTCCTCCAGCTCCTACAACCCTCCCTTTCTCTGTAACCTCCTCCAGCCCCTACACCCCTCCCTATCTCTGTAACCTCCTCCAGCCCCCTACACCCCTCCCTATCTCTGTAACCTCCTCCAGCCTCTACACCCCTCCCTATCTCTGTAACCTGCTCCAGCCCCTACAACCCTCCCTTTCACTGTAACCTCCTCCAACCCCTGCACCCCTCCCTATCTCTGTAACCTCCTGCAGCCCCTACACCCCTCTCTATCTCTGTAACCTCCTCCACACCTACAACCCTCCCTATCTCTGTAACCTGCTGCACACCTACAACCCTCCCTATCTCTGTAACCTCCTCCAGCCCCCTACACCCCTCCCTATCTCTGTAACCTGCTCCAGCCCCTACAACCCTCCCTATCTCTGTAACCCCCTCCAGCCCCTATATCCCTCCCTATCTCTGTAACCTCCTCCAGCCCCTACACCCCTCCCTGTCACTGTAACTTCAACCAGCACCTTACGCCCCTCCCTGTCTCTGTAACCTCCTCCAGCCTCTACATCGCTCCCTATCTCTGTAACCTCCTCCAGCCTCTACACCCCTCCCTATCTCTGTAACCTGCTCCAGCCCCTACAACCCTCCCTATCTCTGTAACCTCCTCCAGCCCCTACACCCCTCCCTATCCATTTACCTTCCTCCAGCACCCTACAGCCCTCCCTATCTCTGTAACCCCCTCCAGCCACTACACCCCTCCCGATCAATGAACCCCCCTCCAGCCCCTACACCCTCCCTATCTCTGTAACCTCCTCCAGCCCCTACAACCCTCCCTTTCACTGTAAGCTCCTCCAGCCCCTACACACCTCCCTATCTCTGTAACCTCCTCCAGCCACTACACCCCTATCTCTGTAACCTCCTCCAACCCCCTACAACCCTACCTAGCTCTGTAACCTCCTCCAGCACCTACACCCCTCCCTATCTCTGTAACCTCCTCCAGCCCCTACACCGCTCCCTATCTCTGTAACCTCCTCCAGCCCCTGCATTCGTCCCTATCTCTGTAACCTCCTCCAGCCCCTACAACCCTCCCTATCTCTCTAACCTCCTCCAGCTCCTGCACACGTCCCTATCTCTGTAACCTCCTCCAGCCCCCTACACCCCTCCCTATCTCTGTAACCTCCTCCAGCCTCCACACCCCTCCCTATCTCTGTAACCTGCTCCAGCCCCTACAACCCTCCCTTTCACTGTAACCTCCTCCAACCCCTGCACCCCTCCCTATCTCTGTAACCTCCTGCAGCCCCTACACCCCTCTCTATCTCTGTAACCTCCTCCACACCTACAACCCTCCCTATCTCTGTAACCTGCTGCACACCTACAATCCTCCCTATCTCTCTAACCTCCTGCAGCCCCTACACCCCTCCCTATCCCTGTACCTTCCTCCAGCACCCTACAGCCCTCCCTATCTCTGTAACCCCCTCCAGCCCCTACATCCCTCCCTATCAATGTAACCTCTTCCAGCCACTACACCCCTCCCTATCTCTGTAACCTCCTCCAGCCACTACAACCCTCCCTTTCACTGTAATCTCCTCCAGCCCCTGCACACCTCTCTATCTCTGTAACCTCCTCCAGCTCATACAACCCTCCCGATCTCTGCAACCTCCTCCAGCCCCTACACCCGTCCCTATCTCTGTAACCTCCTCCAGCCCCGACACCCCTCCCTACCTCTGTAACCTCCTCCACACCTACATCCCTCCCTATCGCTGTAACCTCCTGCAGCCCCCTACACACCTCCCTATCTCTGTAACCTCCTCCAGCTCCTACACCCCTCCCTATCTCTGTAACCTCCTCTATCCCCTACACCCCTCCCTATCTCTGTAACCTCCTCCAGCCCCTACAACCCTCCCGATCTCTGTAACCTCCTCCAGCCCCTACATCCCTCCCTATCTCTGTAACCTCCTCCAGCCTCTACTCTCCTCCCTATCCCTGTACCTTCCTCCAGCACCCTACAGCCCTCCCTATCTCTGTAACGCCCTCCAGCCCCTACACCCCTCCCGATCAATGTAACCTCCTCTAGCCCCTACACCCTCCCTAACTCTGTAACCTCCTCCAGCCAGTACAACCCTCCTTATATCTGTAACCTCCTCCAGCCTCTACACCCCACCCTATCTCTGTAACCTGCTCCAGCCCCTACAACCCTCCCTTTCACTGTAACCTCCTCCAGCCCCTACACCCCTCCCTATCTCTGTAACCTCCTGCAGCCCCTACAACCCTCTCTATCTCTGTAACCTCCTCCACACCTACAACCCTCCCTATCTCTGTAACCTGCTGCACACCTACTACCCTCCCTATCTCTGTAACCTCCTCCAGTCCCCTACATCCCTCCCTATCTCTGTAACCTCCTCCAGCCTCTACACCCTCCCTATCTCTGTAACCTCCTCCAGCCCCTACATCCCTCCCTATCTCTGTAACCTCCTCCACACCTACATCCCTCCCTATCTCTGTAACCTCCTGCAGCCCCCTACACACCTCCCTATCTCTGTAACCTCCTCCAGCTCCTACACCCCTCCCTATCTCTGTAACCTCCTCTATCCCCTACACCCCTCCCTATCTCTGTAACCTCCTCCAGCCCCTACAACCCTCCCGATCTCTGTAACCTCCTCCAGCCCCTACATCCCTCCCTATCTCTGTAACCTCCTCCAGCCTCTACTCCCCTCCCTATCCCTGTACCTTCCTCCAGCACCCTACAGCCCTCCCTATCTCTGTAACGCCCTCCAGCCCCTACACCCCTCCCGATCAATGTAACCTCCTCTAGCCCCTACACCCTCCCTAACTCTGTAACCTGCTCCAGCCCCTACAACCCTCCCTTTCACTGTAACCTCCTCCAACCCCTGCACCCCTACCTATCTCTGTAACCTCCTCCAGCCTCTACACCCTCCCTATCACTGTAACCTCTCCAGCCCCTACAACCCTCCCTATCTCTGTAACCTCCTCCAGCCCCTACATCCCTCCCTATCTCTCTAACCTCCTCCAGCCCCTACACCCCTCCCTGTCCCTGTAACTTCCACCGGCAGCCTATGCCCCTCCCTATCTCTGTAATCTCCTCCAACGCCCTACACCCCTCCCTATCACTGTAACCTCCTCCAGCCCCTACAATCCTCCCTATCTTTGTAACCTCCTCCAGCCCCCTACACCCCTCCCTATCTCTGTAACCTCCTCCAGCCCCTACACACCTCCCTTTCTCTGCAACCTCCTCCAGCCCCTACAACCCTCCCTATCTCTCTAACCTCCTCCAGCTCCTGCACACGTTCCTATCTCTGTAACCTCCTCCAGCCCCCTACACCCCTCCCTATCTCTGTAACCTCCTCCAGCCTCTACACCCCTCCCTATCTCTGTAACCTGCTCCAGCCCCTACAACCCTCCCTTTCACTGTAACCTCCTCCAACCCCTGCACCCCTACCTATCTCTGTAACCTCCTGCAGCCCCTACACCCCTCTCTATCTCTGTAACCTCCTCCATACCTACAAACCTCCCTATCTCTGTAACCTGCTGCACACCTACAACCCTCCCTATCTCTGTAACCTCCTCCAGCCTCTACATCCCTCCCTATCTCTGTAACCTCCTCCAGCCTCTACACCCCTCCCTATCTCTGTAACCTGCTCCAGCCCCTACAACCCTCCCTATCTCTGTAACCCCCTCCAGCCCCTACATCCCTCCCTATCTCTGTAACCTCCTCCAGCCCCTACACCCCTCCCTGTCCCTGTAACTTCCACCAGCACCCTACGCCCCTCCCTGTCTCTGTAATCTCCTCCAACGCCCTACACCCCTCCCTATCTCTGTAACCTCCTCCAGCCCCTACACCCCTCCCTGTCCCTGTAACTTCCACCAGCACCCTACGCCCCTCCCTGTCTCTGTAATCTCCTCCAACGCCCTACACCCCTCCCTATCACTGTAACCTCCTCCAGCCTCTACATCGCTCCCTATCTCTGTAACCTCCTCCAGCCTCTACACCCCTCCCTATCTTTGTAACCTGCTCCAGCCCCTACAACCCTCCCTATCTCTGTAACCTCCTCCAGCCCCTACACCCCTCCCTATCCATTTACCTTCTTCCAGCACCCTACAGCCCTCCCTATCTCTGTAACCCCCTCCAGCCACTACACCCCTCCCGATCAATGAACCCCCCTCCAGCCCCTACACCCTCATATCTCTGTAACCTCCTCCAGCCCCTACAACCCTCCCTTTCACTGTAAGCTCCTCCAGCCCCTACACACCTCCCTATCTCTGTAACCTCCTCCAGCCACTACACCCCTATCTCTGTAACCTCCTCCAACCCCCTACAACCCTCCCTAGCTCTGTAACCTCCTCCAGCACCTACACCCCTCCCTATCTCTGTAACCTCCTCCAGCCCCTACACCGCTCCCTATCTCTGTAACCTCCTCCAGGCCCCTAAACCCCTTCTTATCTCTGTAACCTCCTCCAGCCCCTGCATTCGTCCCTATCTCTGTAACCTCCTCCAGCCCCTACACCTCTCCCTATCTCTGTAACCTCCTCCAGCCACTACAACCCTCCCTTTCACTGTAATCTCCTCCAACCCCCTACACCCCTCCATATCTGTGTAACCTCCTGCAGCCCCTACACCCCTCCCTATCTCTGTAACCTCCGCCACACCTACAACCCTCCCTATCTCTGTAACCTCCTCCAGCCGCTACACCCGTCCCTATCTCTGTAACCTCCTCCAGCCTCCTACACCCCTCTCTATCTCTGTAACCTCCTCCACACCTACAACCCTCCCTATCTCTGTAACCTGCTGCACACCTACAACCCTCCCTATCTCTGTAACCTCCTCCAGCCCCCTACACCCCTCCCTATCTCTGTAACCTGCTCCAGCCCCTACAACCCTCCCTATCTCTGTAACCCCCTCCAGCCCCTACATCCCTCCCTATCTCTGTAACCTCCTCCAGCCCCTACACCCCTCCCTGTCACTGTAACTTCAACCAGCACCTTACGCCCCTCCCTGTCTCTGTAACCTCCTCCAGCCTCTACATCGCTCCCTATCTCTGTAACCTCCTCCAGCCTCTACACCCCTCCCTATCTCTGTAACCTGCTCCAGCCCCTACAACCCTCCCTATCTCTGTAACCTCCTCCAGCCCCTACACCCCTCCCTATCCATTTACCTTCCTCCAGCACCCTACAGCCCTCCCTATCTCTGTAACCCCCTCCAGCCACTACACCCCTCCCGATCAATGAACCCCCCTCCAGCCCCTACACCCTCCCTATCTCTGTAACCTCCTCCAGCCCCTACAACCCTCCCTTTCACTGTAAGCTCCTCCAGCCCCTACACACCTCCCTATCTCTGTAACCTCCTCCAGCCACTACACCCCTATCTCTGTAACCTCCTCCAACCCCCTACTACCCTCCCTAGCTCTGTAACCTCCTCCAGCACCTACACCCCTCCCTATCTCTGTAACCTCCTCCAGCCCCTACACCGCTCCCTATCTCTGTAACCTCCTCCAGCCCCTGCATTCGTCCCTATCTCTGTAACCTCCTCCAGCCCCTACAACCCTCCCTATCTCTCTAACCTCCTCCAGCTCCTGCACACGTCCCTATCTCTGTAACCTCCTCCAGCCCCCTACACCCCTCCCTATCTCTGTAACCTCCTCCAGCCTCCACACCCCTCCCTATCTCTGTAACCTGCTCCAGCCCCTACAACCCTCCCTTTCACTGTAACCTCCTCCAACCCCTGCACCCCTCCCTATCTCTGTAACCTCCTGCAGCCCCTACACCCCTCTCTATCTCTGTAACCTCCTCCACACCTACAACCCTCCCTATCTCTGTAACCTGCTGCACACCTACAATCCTCCCTATCTCTCTAACCTCCTGCAGCCCCTACACCCCTCCCTATCCCTGTACCTTCCTCCAGCACCCTACAGCCCTCCCTATCTCTGTAACCCCCTCCAGCCCCTACATCCCTCCCTATCAATGTAACCTCTTCCAGCCACTACACCCCTCCCTATCTCTGTAACCTCCTCCAGCCACTACAACCCTCCCTTTCACTGTAATCTCCTCCAGCCCCTGCACACCTCTCTATCTCTGTAATCTCCTCCAGCTCATACAACCCTCCCGATCTCTGCAACCTCCTCCAGCCCCTACACCCGTCCCTATCTCTGTAACCTCCTCCAGCCCCGACACCCCTCCCTACCTCTGTAACCTCCTCCACACCTACATCCCTCCCTATCGCTGTAACCTCCTGCAGCCCCCTACACACCTCCCTATCTCTGTAACCTCCTCCAGCTCCTACACCCCTCCCTATCTCTGTAACCTCCTCTATCCCCTACACCCCTCCCTATCTCTGTAACCTCCTCCAGCCCCTACAACCCTCCCGATCTCTGTAACCTCCTCCAGCCCCTACATCCCTCCCTATCTCTGTAACCTCCTCCAGCCTCTACTCCCCTCCCTATCCCTGTACCTTCCTCCAGCACCCTACAGCCCTCCCTATCTCTGTAACGCCCTCCAGCCCCTACACCCCTCCCGATCAATGTAACCTCCTCTAGCCCCTACACCCTCCCTAACTCTGTAACCTCCTCCAGCCAGTACAACCCTCCTTATATCTGTAACCTCCTCCAGCCTCTACACCCCACCCTATCTCTGTAACCTGCTCCAGCCCCTACAACCCTCCCTTTCACTGTAACCTCCTCCAGCCCCTACACCCCTCCCTATCTCTGTAACCTCCTGCAGCCCCTACACCCCTCTCTATCTCTGTAACCTCCTCCACACCTACAACCCTCCCTATCTCTGTAACCTGCTGCACAGCTACAATCCTCCCTATCTCTGTAACCTCCTCCAGCCTCTACATCCCTCCCTATCTCTGTAAACTCCTCCAGCCTCTACACCCTCCCTATCACTGTAACCTCTCCAGCCCCCACAACCCTCCCTATCTCTGTAACCTCCTCCAGCCCCTACATCCCTCCCTATCTCTCTAACCTCCTCCAGCCCCTACACCCCTCCCTGTCCCTGTAACTTCCACCAGCCCCCTACGCCCCTCCCTATCTCTGTAAACTCCTCCAACGCCCTACACCCCTCCCTATCACTGTAACCTCCTCCAGCCCCAACAATCCTCCCTATCTTTGTAACCTCCTCCAGCCCCCTACACCCCTCCCTATCTCTGTAACCTCCTCCAGCCCCTACACACCTCCCTTTCTCTGCAACCTCCTCCAGCCCCTACAACCCTCCCTATCTCTCTAACCTCCTCCAGCTCCTGCACACGTCCCTATCTCTGTAACCTCCTCCAGCCCCCTACACCCCTCCCTATCTCTGTAACCTCCTCCAGCCTCTACACCCCTCCCTATCTCTGTAACCTGCTCCAGCCCCTACAACCCTCCCTTTCACTGTAACCTCCTCCAACCCCTGCACCCCTACCTATCTCTGTAACCTCCTGCAGCCCCTACACCCCTCTCTATCTCTGTAACCTCCTCCATACCTACAACCCTCCCTATCTCTGTAACCTGCTGCACACCTACAACCCTCCCTATCTCTGTAACCTCCTCCAGCCTCTAAATCCCTCCCTATCTCTGTAACCTCCTCCAGCCTCTACACCCCTCCGTATCTCTGTAACCTGCTCCAGCCCCTACAACCCTCCCTATCTCTGTAACCCCCTCCAGCCCCTACATCCCTCCCCATCTCTGTAACCTCCTCCAGCCCCAACACCCCTCCCTGTCCCTGTAACTTCCACCAGCACCCTACGCCCCACCCTGTCTCTGTAATCTCCTCCAACGCCCTACACCCCTCCCTATCTCTGTAACCTCCTCCAGCCCCTACACCCCTCCCTGTCCCTGTAACTTCCACCAGCACCCTACGCCCCTCCCTGTCTCTGTAATCTCCTCCAATGCCCTACACCCCTCCCTATCACTGTAACCTCCTCCAGCCTCTACATCGCTCCCTATCTCTGTAACCTCCTCTAGCCTCTACACCCCTCCCTATCTTTGTAACCTGCTCCAGCCCCTACAACCCTCCCTATCTCTGTAACCTCCTCCAGCCCCTACACCCCTCCCTATCCATTTACCTTCCTCCAGCACCCTACAGCCCTCCCTATCTCTGTAACCCCCTCCAGCCACTACACCCCTCCCGATCAATGAACCCCCCTCCAGCCCCTACACCCTCATATCTCTGTAACCTCCTCCAGCCCCTACAACCCTCCCTTTCACTGTAAGCTCCTCCAGCCCCTACACACCTCCCTATCTCTGTAACCTCCTCCAGCCACTACACCCCTATCTCTGTAACCTCCTCCAACCCCCTACAACCCTCCCTAGCTCTGTAACCTCCTCCAGCACCTACACCCCTCCCTATCTCTGTAACCTCCTCCAGCCCCTACACCGCTCCCTATCTCTGTAACCTCCTCCAGGCCCCTAAACCCCTTCTTATCTCTGTAACCTCCTCCAGCCCCTGCATTCGTCCCTATCTCTGTAACCTCCTCCAGCCCCTACACCTCTCCCTATCTCTGTAACCTCCTCCAGCCACTACAACCCTCCCTTTCACTGTAATCTCCTCCAACCCCCTACACCCCTCCATATCTGTGTAACCTCCTGCAGCCCCTACACCCCTCCCTATCTCTGTAACCTCCGCCACACCTACAACCCTCCCTATCTCTGTAACCTCCTCCAGCCGCTACACCCGTCCCTATCTCTGTAACCTCCTCCAGCCTCCTACACCGCTCCCTATCTCTGTAACGTCCTCCAGCCTCTACATCACTCCTTATCTCTGTAACCTGCTCCAGCCCCTACAACCCTCCCTATCTCTGTAAGCTCCTCCAGCCCCTACATCCCTCCCTATCTCTCTAACCCCCTCCAGCCCCTACACCCCTCCCTGTCCCTGTAACTTCCGCCAGCACCCAACGACCCTCCCTATCTCTGTAATCTCCTCCAACGCCCTACCCCCCTCCCTATCACTGAAACCTCCTCCAGCCCGTACAATCCTCCCTATCTTTGTAACCTCCTCCAGCCCCTACACCCCTCCCTATCTCTGTAACCTCCTCCAGTCCCCTACATCCCTCCCTATCTCTGTAACCTCCTCCAGCCACTACACCCCTCACTTTCTCTGTAACCTGCTGCACACCTACTACCCTCCCTATCTCTGTAACCTCCTCCAGTCCCCTACATCCCTCCCTATCTCTGTAACCTCCTGCAGCCCCTACAACCCTCTCCATCTCTGTAACCTCCTCCACACCTACAACCCTCCCTATCTCTGTAATCTGCTGCACACCTACTACCCTCCCTATCTCTGTAACCTCCTCCAGCCTCTACACCCTCCCTATCACTGTAACCTGCTCCAGCCCCTACAACCCTCCCTATCTCTGTAACCTCCTCCAGCCCCTACATCCCTCCCTATCTCTCTAACCTCCTCCAGCCCCTACACCCCTCCCTGTCCCTGTAACTTCCACCAGCAGCCTACGCCCCTCCCTATCTCGGTAATCTCCTCCAACGCCCTACACCCCTCCGTATCACTGTAACCTCCTCCAGCCGCTACAATCCTCCCTATCTTTGTAACCTCCTCCAGCCCCCTACATCCCTCCCTATCTCTGTAACCTCCTCCAGCCCCCACACACCTCCCTATCTCTGTAACCTCCTCCAGCCCCTACAACCCTCCCTATCTCTGTAACCTCCTCCAGCCCCTACAACCCTCCCTATCTCTCTAACCTCCTCCAGCTCCTGCACACGTCCCTATCTCTGTAACCTCCTCCAGCCTCTATACCCCTCCCTATCTCTGTAACCTGCTCCAGCCCCTACAACCCTCCCTATCTCTGTAACCTCCTGCAGCCCCTACACCCCTCTCTATCTCTGTAACCTCCTCCACACCTACAACCCTCCCTATCTCTGTAACCTGCTGCACGGCTACAACCCTCCCTATCTCTGTAACCTCCTCCAGCCTCTACATCCCTCCCTATCTCTGTCAACTCCTCCAGCCTCTACACCCTCCCTATCACTGTAACCTCTCCAGCCCCTACAACCCTCCCTATCTCTGTAACCTCCTCCAGCCTCTACATCCCTCCCTATCTCTCTAACCTCCTCCAGCCCCTACACCCCTCCCTGTCCCTGTAACTTCCACCAGCCCCCTACGCCCCTCCCTATCTCTGTAATCTCCTCCAACGCCCTACACCCCTCCCTATCACTGTAACCTCCTCCAGCCCCTACAATCCTCCCTATCTTTGTAACCTCCTCCAGCCCCCTACACCCCTCCCTATCTCTGTAACCTCCTCCAGCCCCTACACACCTCCCTTTCTCTGCAACCTCCTCCAGCCCCTACAACCCTCCCTATCTCTCTAAACTCCTCCAGCTCCTGCACCCGTCCCAATCTCTGTAACCTCCTCCAGCCCCCTACACCCCTCCCTATCTCTGTAACCTCCTCCAGCCTCTACACCCCTCCCTATCTCTGTAACCTGCTCCAGCCCCTACAACCCTCCCTTTCACTGTAACCTCCTCCAACCCCTGCACCCCTCCCTATCTCTGTAACCTCCTGCAGCCCCTACACCCCTCTCTATCTCTGTAACCTCCTCCACACCTACAACCCTCCCTATCTCTGTAACCTGCTGCACACCTACAACCCTCCCTTTCTCTGTAACCTCCTCCAGCCTCTACATCCCTCCCTATCTCTGTAACCTCCTCCAGCCTCTACACCCCTCCCTATCTCTGTAACCTGCTCCAGCCCTTACAACCCTCCCTATCTCTGTAACCCCCTCCAGCCCCTACATCCCTCCCTATCTCTGTAACCTCCTCCAGCCCCTACACCCCTCCCTGTCACTGTAACTTCAACCAGCACCTTACGCCACTCCCTGTCTCTGTAATCTCCTCCAACGCCCTACACCCCTCCCTATCTCTGTAACCTCCTCCAGCCCCCTACACCCCTCCCTATCTCTGTAACCTCCTCCAGTCCCCTACACCCCTCCCTATCACTGTAACCTCCTCCAGCCTCTACATCGCTCCCTATCTCTGTAACCTCCTCCAGCCTCTACACCCCTCCCTATCTCTGTAACCTGCTCCAGCCCCTACAACCCTCCCTATCTCTGTAACCTCCTCCAGCCCCTACACCCCTCCCTATCCATTTACCTTCCTCCAGCACCCTACAGCCCTCCCTATCTCTGTAACCCCCTCCAGCCACTACACCCCTCCCGATCAATGAACCCCCCTCCAGCCCCTACACCCTCTCTATCTCTGTAACCTCCTCCAGCCCCTACAACCCTCCCTTTCACTGTAAGCTCCTCCAGCCCCTACACACCTCCCTATCTCTGTAACCTCCTCCAGCCACTACACCCCTATCTCTGTAACCTCCTCCAACCCCCTACAACCCTCCCTAGCTCTGTAACCTCCTCCAGCACCTACACCCCTCCCTATCTCTGTAACCTCCTCCGGCCCCTACACCGCTCCCTATCTCTGTAACCTCCTCCAGGCACCTAAACCCCTTCTTATCTCTGTAACCTCCTCCAGCCCCTGCATTCGTCCCTATCTCTGTAACCTCCTCCAGCCCCTACACCTCTCCCTATCTCTGTAACCTCCTCCAGCCTCTACACCCCTCCCTATCTCTGTAACCTGCTCCAGCCCCTACAACCCTCCCTTTCACTGTAACCTCCTCCAGCCCCTACACCCCTCCCTATCTCTGTAACCTCCTGCAGCCCCTACAACCCTCTCTATCTCTGTAACCTCCTCCACACCTACATCCCTCCCTATCTCTGTAACCTGCTGCACAGCTACAACCCTCCCTATCTCTGTAACCTCATCCAGCCCCTACATCCCTCCCTATCTCTCTAACCTCCTCCAGCCCCGACACCCCTCCCTGTCCCTGTAACTTCCACCAGCAGCCTACGCCCCTCCCTATCTCTGTAATCTCCTCCAACGCCCTACACCCCTCCCTATCACTGTAACCTCCTCCAGCCCCTACAATCCTCCCTATCTATGTAACCTCCTCCAGCCCCCTACACCCCTCCCTATCTCTGTAACCTCCTCCAGCCCCTACACACCTCCCTTTCTCTGCAACCTCCTCCAGCCCCTACAACCCTCCCTATCTCTCTAACCTCCTCCAGCTCCTGCACACGTCCCTATCTCTGTAACCTCCTCCAGCCCCCTACACCCCTCCCTATCTCTGTAACCGCCTCCAGCCCCTACAACCCTCCCTATCTCTCTAACCTCCTCCAGCTCCTGCACACGTCCCTATCTCTGTAACCTCCTCCAGCCCCTACACCCCTCCCTATCTCTGTAACCTCCTCCAGCCCCCTACACGCCTCCCTGTCCCTGTAACTTCCACCAGCCTCTACACCCCTCCCTATCTTTGTAACCTGCTCCAGCCCCTACAACCCTCTCTATCTCTGTAACCTCCTCCAGCCCCTACACCCCTCCCTATCCATTTACCTTCCTCCAGCACCCTACAGCCCTCCCTATCTCTGTAACCCCCTCCAGCCACTACACCCCTCCCGATCAATGAACCCCCCTCCAGCCCCTACACCCTCCCTATCTCTGTAACCTCCTCCAGCCCCTACAACCCTCCCTTTCACTGTAAGCTCCTCCAGCCCCTACACACCTCCCTATCTCTGTAACCTCCTCCAGCCACTACACCCCTATCTCTGTAACCTCCTCCAACCCCCTACAACCCTCCCTAGCTCTGTAACCTCCTCCAGCACCTACACCCCTCCCTATCTCTGTAACCTCCTCCAGCCCCTACACCGCTCCCTATCTCTGTAACCTCCTCCAGGCCCCTAAAACCCTTCTTATCTCTGTAACCTCCTCCAGCCCCTGCATTCGTCCCTATCTCTGTAACCTCCTCCAGCCCCTACACCTCTCCCTATCTCTGTAACCTCCTCCAGCCACTACAACCCTCCCTTTCACTGTAATCTCCTCCAACCCCCTTCACCCCTCCATATCTGTGTAACCTCCTGCAGCCCCTACACCCCTCCCTATCTCTGTAACCTCCGCCACACCTACAACCCTCCCTATCTCTGTAACCTCCTCCAGCCGCTACACCCGTCCCTATCTCTGTAACCTCCTCCAGCCTCCTACACCCCTCCCTATCTCTGTAACGTCCTCCAGCCTCTACATCACTCCCTATCTCTGTAACCTGCTCCAGCCCCTACAACCCTCCCTATCTCTGTAAGCTCCTCCAGCCCCTACATCCCTCCCTATCTCTCTAACCCCCTCCAGCCCCTACACCCCTCCCTGTCCCTGTAACTTCCGCCAGCACCCAACGACCCTCCCTATCTCTGTAATCTCCTCCAACGCCCTACCCCCCCCTCCCTATCACTCTAACCTCCTCCAGCCCGTACAATCCTCCCTATCTTTGTAACCTCCTCCAGCCCCTACACCCCTCACTTTCTCTGTAACCTGCTGCACACCTACTACCCTCCCTATCTCTGTAACCTCCTCCAGTCCCCTACATCCCTCCCTATCTCTGTAACCTCCTGCAGCCCCTACAACCCTCTCCATCTCTGTAACCTCCTCCACACCTACAACCCTCCCTATCTCAGTAATCTGCTGCACACCTACTACCCTCCCTATCTCTGTAACCTCCTCCAGCCTCTACACCCTCCCTATCACTGTAACCTGCTCCAGCCCCTACAACCCTCCCTATCTCTGTAACCTCCTCCAGCCCCTACATCCCTCCCTATCTCTCTAACCTCCTCCAGCCCCTACACCCCTCCCTGTCCCTGTAACTTTCACCAGCAGCCTACGCCCCTCCCTATCTCTGTAATCTCCTCCAACGCCCTACACCCCTCCCTATCACTGTAACTACTTCCAGCCGCTACAATCCTCCCTATCTTTGTAACCTCCTCCAGCCCCCTACATCCCTCCCTATCTCTGTAACCTCCTCCAGCCCCCACACACCTCCCTATCTCTGTAACCTCCTCCAGCCCCTACAACCCTCCCTATCTCTCTAACCTCCTCCAGCTCCTGCACACGTCCCTATCTCTGTAACCTCCTCCAGCCCCCTACACCCCTCCCTATCTCTGTAACCTCCTCCAGCCTCTATACCCCTCCCTATTTCTGTAACCTGCTCCAGCCCCTACAACCCTCCCTTTCACTGTAACCTGCTCCAGCCCCTACACCCCTCCCTATCTCTGTAACCTCCTGCAGCCCCTACGCCCCTCTCTATCTCTGTAACCTCCTCCACACCTACAACCCTCCCTATCTCTGTAACCTGCTGCACAGCTACAACCCTCCCTATCTCTGTAACCTCCTCCAGCCTCTACATCCCTCCCTATCTCTGTAAACTCCTCCAGCCTCTACACCCTCCCTATCACTGTAACCTGCTCCAGCCCCTACAACCCTCCCTATCTCTGTAACCTGCTCCAGCCCCTACATCCCTCCCTATCTCTCTAATCTCCTCCAGCCCCTACACCCCTCCCTGTCCCTGTAACTTCCACCAGCCCCCTACGCCCCTCCCTATCTCTGTAATCTCCTCCAACGCCCTACACCCCTCCCTATCACTGTAACCTCCTCCAGCCCCTACAAACCTCCCTATCTTTGTAACCTCCTCCAGCCCCCTACACCCCTCCCTATCTCTGTAACCTCCTCCAGCCCCTACACACCTCCCTTTCTCTGCAACCTCCTCCAGCCCCTACAACCCTCCCTATCTCTCTAACCTCCTCCAGCTCCTGCACACGTCCCTATCTCTGTAACCTCCTCCAGCCCCCTACACCCCTCCCTATCTCTGTAACCCCCTCCAGCCTCTACACCCCTCCCTATCTCTGTAACCTGCTCCAGCCCCTACAACCCTCCCTTTCACTGTAACCTCCTCCAACCCCTGCACCCCTCCCTATCTCTGTAACCTCCTGCAGCCCCTACACCCCTCTCTATCTCTGTAACCTCCTCCACACCTACAACCCTCCCTATCTCTGTAACCTGCTGCACACCTACAACCCTCCCTATCTCTGTAACCTCCTCCAGCCTCTACATCCCTCCCTATCTCTGTAACCTCCTCCAGCCTCTACACCCCTCCCTATCTCTGTAACCTGCTCCAGCCCTTACAACCCTCCCTATCTCTGTAACCCCCTCCAGCCCCTACATCCCTCCCTATCTCTGTAACCTCCTCCAGCCCCTACACCCCTCCCTGTCACTGTAACTTCAACCAGCACTTTACGCCCCTCCCTGTCTCTGTAATCTCCTCCAACGCCCTACACCCCTCCCTATCTCTGTAACCTCCTCCAGCCCCCTACACCCCTCCCTATCTCTGTAACCTCCTCCAGTCCCCTACACCCCTCCCTATCACTGTAACCTCCTCCAGCCTCTACATCGCTCCCTATCTCTGTAACCTCCTCCAGCCTCTACACCCCTCCCTATCTCTGTAACCTGCTCCAGCCCCTACAACCCTCCCTATCTCTGTAACCTCCTCCAGCCCCTACACCCCTCCCTATCCATTTACCTTCCTCCAGCACCCTACAGCCCTCCCTATCTCTGTAACCCCCTCCAGCCACTACACCCCTCCCGATCAATGAACCCCCCTCCAGCCCCTACACCCTCCCTATCTCTGTAACCTCCTCCAGCCCCTACAACCCTCCCTTTCACTGTAAGCTCCTCCAGCCCCTACACACCTCCCTATCTCTGTAACCTCCTCCAGCCACTACACCCCTATCTCTGTAACCTCCTCCAACCCCCTACAACCCTCCCTAGCTCTGTAACCTCCTCCAGCCCCTACACCGCTCCCTATCTCTGTAACCTCCTCCAGGCCCCTAAACCCCTTCTTATCTCTGTAACCTCCTCCAGCCCCTGCATTCGTCCCTATCTCTGTAACCTCCTCCAGCCCCTACACCTCTCCCTATCTCTGTAACCTCCTCCAGCCTCTACACCCCTCCCTATCTCTGTAACCTGCTCCAGCCCCTACAACCCTCCCTTTCACTGTAACCTCCTCCAGCCCCTACACCCCTCCCTATCTCTGTAACCTCCTGCAGCCCCTACACCCCTCTCTATCTCTGTAACCTCCTCCACACCTACATCCCTCCCTATCTCTGTAACCTGCTGCACAGCTACAACCCTCCCTATCTCTGTAACCTCCTCCAGTCTTTACATGCCTCCCTATCTCTGTAAACTCCTCCAGCCTCTACACCCTCCCTATGACTGTAACCTGCTCCAGCCCCTACAGCCCTCCCTGTCTCTGTAACCTCCTCCAGCCCCTACATCCCTCCCTATCTCTCTAACCTCCTCCAGCCCCTACATCCCTCCCTATCTCTCTAACCTCCTCCAGCCCCTACACCCCTCCCTGTCCCTGTAACTTCCACCAGCAGCCTACGCCCCTCCCTATCTCTGTAATCTCCTCCAATGCCCTACACCCCTCCCTATCACTGTAACCTCCTCCAGCCCCTACAATCCTCCCTATCTTTGTAACCTCCTCCAGGCCCCTACATCCCTCCCTATCTCTGTAACCTCCTCCAGCCCCTACACACCTCCCTTTCTCTGCAACCTCCTGCAGCCCCTACAACCCTCCCTATCTCTCTAACCTCCTCCAGCTCCTGCACACGTCCCTATCTCTGTAACCTCCTCCAGCCTCCTACACCCCTCCCTATCTCTGTAACCTCCTCCAGCCCCTACAACCCTCCCTATCTCTCTAACCTCCTCCAGCTCCTACAACCCTCCCTATCTCTGTAACCTCCTCCAGCCCCTACACCCCTCCCTATCTCTGTAACCTCCTCCAGCCCCCTACACCCCTCCCTATCTCTGTAACCTCCTCCAGCCTCTACACCCCTCCCTATCTCTGTAACCTGCTCCAGCCCCTACAACCCTCCCTTTCACTGTAACCTCCTCCAACCCCTGCACCCCTCCCTATCTCTGTAACCTCCTGCAGCCCCTACACCCCTCTCTATCTCTGTAACCTCCTCCACACCTACAACCCTCCCTATCTCTGTAACCTGCTACACACCTACAACCCTCCCTATCTCTGTAACCTCCTCCAGCCCCCTACACCCCTCCCTATCTCTGTAACCTGCTCCAGCCCCTACAACCCTCCCTATCTCTGTAACCCCCTCCAGCCCCTACATCCCTCCCTATCTCTGTAACCTCCTCCAGCCCCTACACCCCTCCCTGTCACTGCAACTTCAACCAGCACCTTACGCCCCTCCCTGTCTCTGTAACCTCCTCCAGCCTCTACATCGCTCCCTATCTCTGTAACCTCCTCCAGCCTCTACACCCCTCCCTATCTCTGTAACCTGCTCCAGCCCCTACAACCCTCCCTATCTCTGTAACCTCCTCCAGCCCCTACACCCCTCCCTATCCATTTACCTTCCTCCAGCACCCTACAGCCCTCCCTATCTCTGTAACCCCCTCCAGCCACTACACCCCTCCCGATCAATGAACCCCCCTCCAGCCCCTACACCCTCCCTATCTCTGTAACCTCCTCCAGCCCCTACAACCCTCCCTTTCACTGTAAGCTCCTCCAGCCCCTACACACCTCCCTATCTCTGTAACCTCCTCCAGCCACTACACCCCTATCTCTGTAACCTCCTCCAACCCCCTACAACCCTCCCTAGCTCTGTAACCTCCTCCAGCACCTACACCCCTCCCTATCTCTGTAACCTCCTCCAGCCCCTACACCGCTCCCTATCTCTGTAACCTCCTCCAGCCCCTGCATTCGTCCCTATCTCTGTAACCTCCTCCAGCCCCTACAACCCTCCCTATCTCTCTAACCTCCTCCAGCTCCTGCACACGTCCCTATCTCTGTAACCTCCTCCAGCCCCCTACACCCCTCCCTATCTCTGTAACCTCCTCCAGCCTCCACACCCCTCCCTATCTCTGTAACCTGCTGCAGCCCCTACAACCCTCCCTTTCACTGTAACCTCCTCCAACCCCTGCACCCCTCCCTATCTCTGTAACCTCCTGCAGCCCCTACACCCCTCTCTATCTCTGTAACCTCCTCCACACCTACAACCCTCCCTATCTCTGTAACCTGCTGCACACCTACAATCCTCCCTATCTCTCTAACCTCCTGCAGCCCCTACAACCCTCCCTATCCCTGTACCTTCCTCCAGCACCCTACAGCCCTCCCTATCTCTGTAACCCCCTCCAGCCCCTACATCCCTCCCTATCAATGTAACCTCTTCCAGCCACTACACCCCTCCCTATCTCTGTAACCTCCTCCAGCCACTACAACCCTCCCTTTCACTGTAATCTCCTCCAGCCCCTGCACACCTCTCTATCTCTGTAACCTCCTCCAGCTCATACAACCCTCCCGATCTCTGCAACCTCCTCCAGCCCCTACACCCGTCCCTATCTCTGTAACCTCCTCCAGCCCCGACACCCCTCCCTACCTCTGTAACCTCCTCCACACCTACATCCCTCCCTATCGCTGTAACCTCCTGCAGCCCCCTACACACCTCCCTATCTCTGTAACCTCCTCCAGCTCCTACACCCCTCCCTATCTCTGTAACCTCCTCTATCCCCTACACCCCTCCCTATCTCTGTAACCTCCTCCAGCCCCTACAACCCTCCCGATCTCTGTAACCTCCTCCAGCCCCTACATCCCTCCCTATCTCTGTAACCTCCTCCAGCCTCTACTCCCCTCCCTATCCCTGTACCTTCCTCCAGCACCCTACAGCCCTCCCTATCTCTGTAACGCCCTCCAGCCCCTACACCCCTCCCGATCAATGTAACCTCCTCTAGCCCCTACACCCTCCCTAACTCTGTAACCTCCTCCAGCCAGTACAACCCTCCTTATATCTGTAACCTCCTCCAGCCTCTACACCCCACCCTATCTCTGTAACCTGCTCCAGCCCCTACAACCCTCCCTTTCACTGTAACCTCCTCCAGCCCCTACACCCCTCCCTATCTCTGTAACCTCCTGCAGCCCCTACAACCCTCTCTATCTCTGTAACCTCCTCCACACCTACAACCCTCCCTATCTCTGTAACCTGCTGCACACCTACTACCCTCCCTATCTCTGTAACCTCCTCCAGTCCCCTACATCCCTCCCTATCTCTGTAACCTCCTCCAGCCTCTACACCCTCCCTATTTCTGTAACCTCATCCAGCCCCTACATCCCTCCCTATCTCTGTAACCTCCTCCACACCTACATCCCTCCCTATCTCTGTAACCTCCTGCAGCCCCCTACACACCTCCCTATCTCTGTAACCTCCTCCAGCTCCTACACCCCTCCCTATCTCTGTAACCTCCTCTATCCCCTACACCCCTCCCTATCTCTGTAACCTCCTCCAGCCCCTACAACCCTCCCGATCTCTGTAACCTCCTCCAGCCCCTACATCCCTCCCTATCTCTGTAACCTCCTCCAGCCTCTACTCCCCTCCCTATCCCTGTACCTTCCTCCAGCACCCTACAGCCCTCCCTATCTCTGTAACGCCCTCCAGTCCCTACACCCCTCCCGATCAATGTAACCTCCTCTAGCCCCTACACCCTCCCTAACTCTGTAACCTGCTCCAGCCCCTACAACCCTCCCTTTCACTGTAACCTCCTCCAACCCCTGCACCCCTACCTATCTCTGTAACCTCCTCCAGCCTCTACACCCTCTCTATCTCTGTAACCTCCTCCAGCCCCTACATCCCTCCCTATCTCTCTAACCTCCTCCAGCCCCTACACCCCTCCCTGTCCCTGTAACTTCCACCAGCAGCCTATGCCCCTCCCTATCTCTGTAATCTCCTCCAACGCCCTACACCCCTCCCTATCACTGTAACCTCCTCCAGCCCCTACAATCCTCCCTATCTTTGTAACCTCTTCCAGCCCCCTACACCCCTCCCTATCTCTGTAACCTCCTCCAGCCCCTACACACCTCCCTTTCTCTGCAACCTCCTCCAGCCCCTACAACCCTCCCTTTCACTGTAACCTCCTCCAACCCCTGCACCCCTACCTGTCTCTGTAACCTCCTGCAGCCCCTACACCCCTCTCTATCTCTGTAACCTCCTCCATACCTACAACCCTCCCTATCTCTGTAACCTGCTGCACACCTACAACCCTCCCTATCTCTGTAACCTCCTCCAGCCTCTACATCCCTCCCTATCTCTGTAACCTCCTCCAGCCTCTACACCCCTCCCTATCTCTGTAACCTGCTCCAGCCCCTACAACCCTCCCTATCTCTGTAACCCCCTCCAGCCCCTACATCCCTCCCTATCTCTGTAACCTCCTCCAGCCCCTACACCCCTCCCTGTCCCTGTAACTTCCACCAGCACCCTACGCCCCTCCCTGTCTCTGTAATCTCCTCCAACGCCCTACACCCCTCCCTATCTCTGTAACCTCCTCCAGCCCCTACACCCCTCCCTGTCCCTGTAACTTCCACCAGCACCCTACGCCCCTCCCTGTCTCTGTAATCTCCTCCAACGCCCTACACCCCTCCCTATCACTGTAACCTCCTCCAGCCTCTACATCGCTCCCTATCTCTGTAACCTCCTCCAGCCTCTACACCCCTCCCTATCTTTGTAACCTGCTCCAGCCCCTACAACCCTCCCTATCTCTGTAACCTCCTCCAGCCCCTACACCCCTCCCTATCCATTTACCTTCCTCCAGCACCCTACAGCCCTCCCTATCTCTGTAACCCCCTCCAGCCACTACACCCTTCCCGATCAATGAAACCCCCTCCAGCCCCTACACCCTCATATCTCTGTAACCTCCTCCAGCCCCTACAACCCTCCCTTTCACTGTAAGCTCCTCCAGCCCCTACACACCTCCCTATCTCTGTAACCTCCTCCAGCCACTACACCCCTATCTCTGTAACCTCCTCCAACCCCCTACAACCCTCCCTAGCTCTGTAACCTCCTCCAGCACCTACACCCCTCCCTATCTCTGTAACCTCCTCCAGCCCCTACACCGCTCCCTATCTCTGTAACCTCCTCCAGGCCCCTAAACCCCTTCTTATCTCTGTAACCTCCTCCAGCCCCTGCATTCGTCCCTATCTCTGTAACCTCCTCCAGCCCCTACACCTCTCCCTATCTCTGTAACCTCCTCCAGCCACTACAACCCTCCCTTTCACTGTAATCTCCTCCAACCCCCTACGCCCCTCCATATCTGTGTAACCTCCTGCAGCCCCTACACCCCTCCCTATCTCTGTAACCTCCGCCACACCTACAACCCTCCCTATCTCTGTAACCTCCTCCAGCCGCTACACCCGTCCCTATCTCTGTAACCTCCTCCAGCCTCCTACACCCCTCCCTATCTCTGTAACGTCCTCCAGCCTCTACATCACTCCCTATCTCTGTAACCTGCTCCAGCCCCTACAACCCTCCCTATCTCTGTAAGCTCCTCCAGCCCCTACATCCCTCCCTATCTCTCTAACCCCCTCCAGCCCCTACACCCCTCCCTGTCCCTGTAACTTCCGCCAGCACCCAACGACCCTCCCTATCTCTGTAATCTCCTCCAACGCCCTACCCCCCTCCCTATCACTGTAACCTCCTCCAGCCCGTACAATCCTCCCTATCTTTGTAACCTCCTCCAGCCCCTACACCCCTCACTTTCTCTGTAACCTGCTGCACACCTACTACCCTCCCTATCTCTGTAACCTCCTCCAGTCCCCTACATCCCTCCCTATCTCTGTAACCTCCTGCAGCCCCTACAACCCTCTCCATCTCTGTAACCTCCTCCACACCTACAACCCTCCCTATCTCTGTAATCTGCTGCACACCTACTACCCTCCCTATCTCTGTAACATCCTCCAGCTTCTACACCCTCCCTATCACTGTAACCTGCTCCAGCCCCTACAACCCTCCCTATCTCTGTAACCTCCTCCAGCCCCTACATCCCTCCCTATCTCTCTAACCTCCTCCAGCTCCTGCACACGTCCCTATCTCTGTAACCTCCTCCAGCCCCCTACACCCCTCCCTATCTCTGTAACCTCCTCCAGCCTCCACACCCCTCCCTATCTCTGTAACCTGCTGCAGCCCCTACAACCCTCCCTTTCACTGTAACCTCCTCCAACCCCTGCACCCCTCCCTATCTCTGTAACCTCCTGCAGCCCCTACACCCCTCTCTATCTCTGTAACCTCCTCCACACCTACAACCCTCCCTATCTCTGTAACCTGCTGCACACCTACAATCCTCCCTATCTCTCTAACCTCCTGCAGCCCCTACAACCCTCCCTATCCCTGTACCTTCCTCCAGCACCCTACAGCCCTCCCTATCTCTGTAACCCCCTCCAGCCCCTACATCCCTCCCTATCAATGTAACCTCTTCCAGCCACTACACCCCTCCCTATCTCTGTAACCTCCTCCAGCCACTACAACCCTCCCTTTCACTGTAATCTCCTCCAGCCCCTGCACACCTCTCTATCTCTGTAACCTCCTCCAGCTCATACAACCCTCCCGATCTCTGCAACCTCCTCCAGCCCCTACACCCGTCCCTATCTCTGTAACCTCCTCCAGCCCCGACACCCCTCCCTACCTCTGTAACCTCCTCCACACCTACATCCCTCCCTATCGCTGTAACCTCCTGCAGCCCCCTACACACCTCCCTATCTCTGTAACCTCCTCCAGCTCCTACACCCCTCCCTATCTCTGTAACCTCCTCTATCCCCTACACCCCTCCCTATCTCTGTAACCTCCTCCAGCCCCTACAACCCTCCCGATCTCTGTAACCTCCTCCAGCCCCTACATCCCTCCCTATCTCTGTAACCTCCTCCAGCCTCTACTCCCCTCCCTATCCCTGTACCTTCCTCCAGCACCCTACAGCCCTCCCTATCTCTGTAACGCCCTCCAGCCCCTACACCCCTCCCGATCAATGTAACCTCCTCTAGCCCCTACACCCTCCCTAACTCTGTAACCTCCTCCAGCCAGTACAACCCTCCTTATATCTGTAACCTCCTCCAGCCTCTACACCCCACCCTATCTCTGTAACCTGCTCCAGCCCCTACAACCCTCCCTTTCACTGTAACCTCCTCCAGCCCCTACACCCCTCCCTATCTCTGTAACCTCCTGCAGCCCCTACAACCCTCTCTATCTCTGTAACCTCCTCCACACCTACAACCCTCCCTATCTCTGTAACCTGCTGCACACCTACTACCCTCCCTATCTCTGTAACCTCCTCCAGTCCCCTACATCCCTCCCTATCTCTGTAACCTCCTCCAGCCTCTACACCCTCCCTATTTCTGTAACCTCATCCAGCCCCTACATCCCTCCCTATCTCTGTAACCTCCTCCACACCTACATCCCTCCCTATCTCTGTAACCTCCTGCAGCCCCCTACACACCTCCCTATCTCTGTAACCTCCTCCAGCTCCTACACCCCTCCCTATCTCTGTAACCTCCTCTATCCCCTACACCCCTCCCTATCTCTGTAACCTCCTCCAGCCCCTACAACCCTCCCGATCTCTGTAACCTCCTCCAGCCCCTACATCCCTCCCTATCTCTGTAACCTCCTCCAGCCTCTACTCCCCTCCCTATCCCTGTACCTTCCTCCAGCACCCTACAGCCCTCCCTATCTCTGTAACGCCCTCCAGTCCCTACACCCCTCCCGATCAATGTAACCTCCTCTAGCCCCTACACCCTCCCTAACTCTGTAACCTGCTCCAGCCCCTACAACCCTCCCTTTCACTGTAACCTCCTCCAACCCCTGCACCCCTACCTATCTCTGTAACCTCCTCCAGCCTCTACACCCTCTCTATCTCTGTAACCTCCTCCAGCCCCTACATCCCTCCCTATCTCTCTAACCTCCTCCAGCCCCTACACCCCTCCCTGTCCCTGTAACTTCCACCAGCAGCCTATGCCCCTCCCTATCTCTGTAATCTCCTCCAACGCCCTACACCCCTCCCTATCACTGTAACCTCCTCCAGCCCCTACAATCCTCCCTATCTTTGTAACCTCTTCCAGCCCCCTACACCCCTCCCTATCTCTGTAACCTCCTCCAGCCCCTACACACCTCCCTTTCTCTGCAACCTCCTCCAGCCCCTACAACCCTCCCTTTCACTGTAACCTCCTCCAACCCCTGCACCCCTACCTGTCTCTGTAACCTCCTGCAGCCCCTACACCCCTCTCTATCTCTGTAACCTCCTCCATACCTACAACCCTCCCTATCTCTGTAACCTGCTGCACACCTACAACCCTCCCTATCTCTGTAACCTCCTCCAGCCTCTACATCCCTCCCTATCTCTGTAACCTCCTCCAGCCTCTACACCCCTCCCTATCTCTGTAACCTGCTCCAGCCCCTACAACCCTCCCTATCTCTGTAACCCCCTCCAGCCCCTACATCCCTCCCTATCTCTGTAACCTCCTCCAGCCCCTACACCCCTCCCTGTCCCTGTAACTTCCACCAGCACCCTACGCCCCTCCCTGTCTCTGTAATCTCCTCCAACGCCCTACACCCCTCCCTATCTCTGTAACCTCCTCCAGCCCCTACACCCCTCCCTGTCCCTGTAACTTCCACCAGCACCCTACGCCCCTCCCTGTCTCTGTAATCTCCTCCAACGCCCTACACCCCTCCCTATCACTGTAACCTCCTCCAGCCTCTACATCGCTCCCTATCTCTGTAACCTCCTCCAGCCTCTACACCCCTCCCTATCTTTGTAACCTGCTCCAGCCCCTACAACCCTCCCTATCTCTGTAACCTCCTCCAGCCCCTACACCCCTCCCTATCCATTTACCTTCCTCCAGCACCCTACAGCCCTCCCTATCTCTGTAACCCCCTCCAGCCACTACACCCTTCCCGATCAATGAAACCCCCTCCAGCCCCTACACCCTCATATCTCTGTAACCTCCTCCAGCCCCTACAACCCTCCCTTTCACTGTAAGCTCCTCCAGCCCCTACACACCTCCCTATCTCTGTAACCTCCTCCAGCCACTACACCCCTATCTCTGTAACCTCCTCCAACCCCCTACAACCCTCCCTAGCTCTGTAACCTCCTCCAGCACCTACACCCCTCCCTATCTCTGTAACCTCCTCCAGCCCCTACACCGCTCCCTATCTCTGTAACCTCCTCCAGGCCCCTAAACCCCTTCTTATCTCTGTAACCTCCTCCAGCCCCTGCATTCGTCCCTATCTCTGTAACCTCCTCCAGCCCCTACACCTCTCCCTATCTCTGTAACCTCCTCCAGCCACTACAACCCTCCCTTTCACTGTAATCTCCTCCAACCCCCTACGCCCCTCCATATCTGTGTAACCTCCTGCAGCCCCTACACCCCTCCCTATCTCTGTAACCTCCGCCACACCTACAACCCTCCCTATCTCTGTAACCTCCTCCAGCCGCTACACCCGTCCCTATCTCTGTAACCTCCTCCAGCCTCCTACACCCCTCCCTATCTCTGTAACGTCCTCCAGCCTCTACATCACTCCCTATCTCTGTAACCTGCTCCAGCCCCTACAACCCTCCCTATCTCTGTAAGCTCCTCCAGCCCCTACATCCCTCCCTATCTCTCTAACCCCCTCCAGCCCCTACACCCCTCCCTGTCCCTGTAACTTCCGCCAGCACCCAACGACCCTCCCTATCTCTGTAATCTCCTCCAACGCCCTACCCCCCTCCCTATCACTGTAACCTCCTCCAGCCCGTACAATCCTCCCTATCTTTGTAACCTCCTCCAGCCCCTACACCCCTCACTTTCTCTGTAACCTGCTGCACACCTACTACCCTCCCTATCTCTGTAACCTCCTCCAGTCCCCTACATCCCTCCCTATCTCTGTAACCTCCTGCAGCCCCTACAACCCTCTCCATCTCTGTAACCTCCTCCACACCTACAACCCTCCCTATCTCTGTAATCTGCTGCACACCTACTACCCTCCCTATCTCTGTAACATCCTCCAGCTTCTACACCCTCCCTATCACTGTAACCTGCTCCAGCCCCTACAACCCTCCCTATCTCTGTAACCTCCTCCAGCCCCTACATCCCTCCCTATCTCTCTAACCTCCTCCAGCCCCTACACCCCTCCCTGTCCCTGTAACTTCCACCAGCAGCCTACGCCCCTCCCTATCTCTGTAATCTCCTCTAACGCCCTACACCCCTCCGTATCACTGTAACCTCCTCCAGCCGCTACAATCCTCCCTATCTTTGTAACCTCCTCCAGCCCCCTACATCCCTCCCTATCTCTGTAACCTCCTCCAGCCCCTACAACCCTCCCTATCTCTGTAACCTCCTCCAGCCCCTACAACCCTCCCTATCTCTCTAACCTCCTCCAGCTCCTGCACACGTCCCTATCTCTGTAACCTCCTCCAGCCCCCTACACCCCTCCCTATCTCTGTAACCTCCTCCAGCCTCTATACCCCTCCCTATCTCTGTAACCTGCTCCAGCCCCTACAACCCTCCCTTTCACTGTAACCTCCTCCAGCCCCTACACCCCTCCCTATCTCTGTAACCTCCTGCAGCCCCTGCACCCCTCTCTATCTCTGTAACCTCCTCCACACCTACAACCCTCCCTATCTCTGTAACCTGCTGCACAGCTACAATCCTCCCTATCTCTGTAACCTCCTCCAGCCTCTACATCCCTCCCTATCTCTGTAAACTCCTCCAGCCTCTACACCCTCCCTATCTCTGTAACCTCCTCCAGCCCCTACACCCCTCCCTATCCATTTACCTTCCTCCAGCACCCTACAGCCCTCCCTATCTCTGTAACCCCCTCCAGCCACTACACCCCTCCCGATCAATGAAACCCCCTCCAGCCCCTACACCCTCATATCTCTGTAACCTCCTCCAGCCCCTACAACCCTCCCTTTCACTGTAAGCTCCTCCAGCCCCTACACACCTCCCTATCTCTGTAACCTCCTCCAGCCACTACACCCCTATCTCTGTAACCTCCTCCAACCCCCTACAACCCTCCCTAGCTCTGTAACCTCCTCCAGCACCTACACCCCTCCCTATCTCTGTAACCTCCTCCAGCCCCTACACCGCTCCCTATCTCTGTAACCTCCTCCAGGCCCCTAAACCCCTTCTTATCTCTGTAACCTCCTCCAGCCCCTGCATTCGTCCCTATCTCTGTAACCTCCTCCAGCCCCTACATCCCTCCCTATCTCTCTAACCTCCTCCAGCCCCTACACCCCTCCCTGTCCCTGTAACTTCCACCAGCAGCCTACGGCCCTCCCTATCTCTGTAATCTCCTCCAACGCCCTACACCCCTCCGTATCACTGTAACCTCCTCCAGCCGCTACAATCCTCCCTATCTTTGTAACCTCCTCCAGCCCCCTACATCCCTCCCTATCTCTGTAACCTCCTCCAGCCCCCACACACCTCCCTATCTCTGTAACCTCCTCCAGCCCCTACAACCCTCCCTATCTCTGTAACCTCCTCCAGCCCCTACAACCCTCCCTATCTCTCTAACCTCCTCCAGCTCCTGCACACGTCCCTATCTCTGTAACCTCCTCCAGCCCCCTACACCCCTCCCTATCTCTGTAACCTCCTCCAGCCTCTATACCCCTCCCTATCTCTGTAACCTGCTCCAGCCCCTACAACCCTCCCTTTCACTGTAACCTCCTCCAGCCCCTACACCCCTCCCTATCTCTGTAACCTCCTGCAGCCCCTACACCCCTCTCTATCTCTGTAACCTCCTCCACACCTACAACCCTCCCTATCTCTGTAACCTGCTGCACAGCTACAATCCTCCCTATCTCTGTAACCTCCTCCAGCCTCTACACCCCTCACTTTCTCTGTAACCTGCTGCACACCTACTACCCTCCCTATCTCTGTAACCTCCTCCAGTCCCCTACATCCCTCCCTATCTCTGTAACCTCCTGCAGCCCCTACAACCCTCTCCATCTCTGTAACCTCCTCCACACCTACAACCCTCCCTATCTCAGTAATCTGCTGCACACCTACTACCCTCCCTATCTCTGTAACCTCCTCCAGCCTCTACACCCTCCCTATCACTGTAACCTGCTCCAGCCCCTACAACCCTCCCTATCTCTGTAACCTCCTCCAGCCCCTACATCCCTCCCTATCTCTCTAACCTCCTCCAGCCCCTACACCCCTCCCTGTCCCTGTAACTTTCACCAGCAGCCTACGCCCCTCCCTATCTCTGTAATCTCCTCCAACGCCCTACACCCCTCCCTATCACTGTAACTACTTCCAGCCGCTACAATCCTCCCTATCTTTGTAACCTCCTCCAGCCCCCTACATCCCTCCCTATCTCTGTAACCTCCTCCAGCCCCCACACACCTCCCTATCTCTGTAACCTCCTCCAGCCCCTACAACCCTCCCTATCTCTCTAACCTCCTCCAGCTCCTGCACACGTCCCTATCTCTGTAACCTCCTCCAGCCCCCTACACCCCTCCCTATCTCTGTAACCTCCTCCAGCCTCTATACCCCTCCCTATTTCTGTAACCTGCTCCAGCCCCTACAACCCTCCCTTTCACTGTAACCTGCTCCAGCCCCTACACCCCTCCCTATCTCTGTAACCTCCTGCAGCCCCTACGCCCCTCTCTATCTCTGTAACCTCCTCCACACCTACAACCCTCCCTATCTCTGTAACCTGCTGCACAGCTACAACCCTCCCTATCTCTGTAACCTCCTCCAGCCTCTACATCCCTCCCTATCTCTGTAAACTCCTCCAGCCTCTACACCCTCCCTATCACTGTAACCTGCTCCAGCCCCTACAACCCTCCCTATCTCTGTAACCTGCTCCAGCCCCTACATCCCTCCCTATCTCTCTAATCTCCTCCAGCCCCTACACCCCTCCCTGTCCCTGTAACTTCCACCAGCCCCCTACGCCCCTCCCTATCTCTGTAATCTCCTCCAACGCCCTACACCCCTCCCTATCACTGTAACCTCCTCCAGCCCCTACAAACCTCCCTATCTTTGTAACCTCCTCCAGCCCCCTACACCCCTCCCTATCTCTGTAACCTCCTCCAGCCCCTACACACCTCCCTTTCTCTGCAACCTCCTCCAGCCCCTACAACCCTCCCTATCTCTCTAACCTCCTCCAGCTCCTGCACACGTCCCTATCTCTGTAACCTCCTCCAGCCCCCTACACCCCTCCCTATCTCTGTAACCCCCTCCAGCCTCTACACCCCTCCCTATCTCTGTAACCTGCTCCAGCCCCTACAACCCTCCCTTTCACTGTAACCTCCTCCAACCCCTGCACCCCTCCCTATCTCTGTAACCTCCTGCAGCCCCTACACCCCTCTCTATCTCTGTAACCTCCTCCACACCTACAACCCTCCCTATCTCTGTAACCTGCTGCACACCTACAACCCTCCCTATCTCTGTAACCTCCTCCAGCCTCTACATCCCTCCCTATCTCTGTAACCTCCTCCAGCCTCTACACCCCTCCCTATCTCTGTAACCTGCTCCAGCCCTTACAACCCTCCCTATCTCTGTAACCCCCTCCAGCCCCTACATCCCTCCCTATCTCTGTAACCTCCTCCAGCCCCTACACCCCTCCCTGTCACTGTAACTTCAACCAGCACTTTACGCCCCTCCCTGTCTCTGTAATCTCCTCCAACGCCCTACACCCCTCCCTATCTCTGTAACCTCCTCCAGCCCCCTACACCCCTCCCTATCTCTGTAACCTCCTCCAGTCCCCTACACCCCTCCCTATCACTGTAACCTCCTCCAGCCTCTACATCGCTCCCTATCTCTGTAACCTCCTCCAGCCTCTACACCCCTCCCTATCTCTGTAACCTGCTCCAGCCCCTACAACCCTCCCTATCTCTGTAACCTCCTCCAGCCCCTACACCCCTCCCTATCCATTTACCTTCCTCCAGCACCCTACAGCCCTCCCTATCTCTGTAACCCCCTCCAGCCACTACACCCCTCCCGATCAATGAACCCCCCTCCAGCCCCTACACCCTCCCTATCTCTGTAACCTCCTCCAGCCCCTACAACCCTCCCTTTCACTGTAAGCTCCTCCAGCCCCTACACACCTCCCTATCTCTGTAACCTCCTCCAGCCACTACACCCCTATCTCTGTAACCTCCTCCAACCCCCTACAACCCTCCCTAGCTCTGTAACCTCCTCCAGCCCCTACACCGCTCCCTATCTCTGTAACCTCCTCCAGGCCCCTAAACCCCTTCTTATCTCTGTAACCTCCTCCAGCCCCTGCATTCGTCCCTATCTCTGTAACCTCCTCCAGCCCCTACACCTCTCCCTATCTCTGTAACCTCCTCCAGCCTCTACACCCCTCCCTATCTCTGTAACCTGCTCCAGCCCCTACAACCCTCCCTTTCACTGTAACCTCCTCCAGCCCCTACACCCCTCCCTATCTCTGTAACCTCCTGCAGCCCCTACACCCCTCTCTATCTCTGTAACCTCCTCCACACCTACATCCCTCCCTATCTCTGTAACCTGCTGCACAGCTACAACCCTCCCTATCTCTGTAACCTCCTCCAGTCTCTACATCCCTCCCTATCTCTGTAAACTCCTCCAGCCTCTACACCCTCCCTATGACTGTAACCTGCTCCAGCCCCTACAGCCCTCCCTGTCTCTGTAACCTCCTCCAGCCCCTACATCCCTCCCTATCTCTCTAACCTCCTCCAGCCCCTACATCCCTCCCTATCTCTCTAACCTCCTCCAGCCCCTACACCCCTCCCTGTCCCTGTAACTTCCACCAGCAGCCTACGCCCCTCCCTATCTCTGTAATCTCCTCCAATGCCCTACACCCCTCCCTATCACTGTAACCTCCTCCAGCCCCTACAATCCTCCCTATCTTTGTAACCTCCTCCAGGCCCCTACATCCCTCCCTATCTCTGTAACCTCCTCCAGCCCCTACACACCTCCCTTTCTCTGCAACCTCCTGCAGCCCCTACAACCCTCCCTATCTCTCTAACCTCCTCCAGCTCCTGCACACGTCCCTATCTCTGTAACCTCCTCCAGCCTCCTACACCCCTCCCTATCTCTGTAACCTCCTCCAGCCCCTACAACCCTCCCTATCTCTCTAACCTCCTCCAGCTCCTACAACCCTCCCTATCTCTGTAACCTCCTCCAGCCCCTACACCCCTCCCTATCTCTGTAACCTCCTCCAGCCCCCTACACCCCTCCCTATCTCTGTAACCTCCTCCAGCCTCTACACCCCTCCCTATCTCTGTAACCTGCTCCAGCCCCTACAACCCTCCCTTTCACTGTAACCTCCTCCAATCCCTGCACCCCTCCCTATCTCTGTAACCTCCTGCAGCCCCTACACCCCTCTCTATCTCTGTAACCTCCTCCACACCTACAACCCTCCCTATCTCTGTAACCTGCTACACACCTACAACCCTCCCTATCTCTGTAACCTCCTCCAGCCCCCTACACCCCTCCCTATCTCTGTAACCTGCTCCAGCCCCTACAACCCTCCCTATCTCTGTAACCCCCTCCAGCCCCTACATCCCTCCCTATCTCTGTAACCTCCTCCAGCCCCTACACCCCTCCCTGTCACTGTAACTTCAACCAGCACCTTACGCCCCTCCCTGTCTCTGTAACCTCCTCCAGCCTCTACATCGCTCCCTATCTCTGTAACCTCCTCCAGCCTCTACACCCCTCCCTATCTCTGTAACCTGCTCCAGCCCCTACAACCCTCCCTATCTCTGTAACCTCCTCCAGCCCCTACACCCCTCCCTATCCATTTACCTTCCTCCAGCACCCTACAGCCCTCCCTATCTCTGTAACCCCCTCCAGCCACTACACCCCTCCCGATCAATGAACCCCCCTCCAGCCCCTACACACTCCCTATCTCTGTAACCTCCTCCAGCCCCTACAACCCTCCCTTTCACTGTAAGCTCCTCCAGCCCCTACACACCTCCCTATCTCTGTAACCTCCTCCAGCCACTACACCCCTATCTCTGTAACCTCCTCCAACCCCCTACAACCCTCCCTAGCTCTGTAACCTCCTCCAGCACCTACACCCCTCCCTATCTCTGTAACCTCCTCCAGCCCCTACACCGCTCCCTATCTCTGTAACCTCCTCCAGCCCCTGCATTCGTCCCTATCTCTGTAACCTCCTCCAGCCCCTACAACCCTCCCTATCTCTCTAACCTCCTCCAGCTCCTGCACACGTCCCTAACTCTGTAACCTCCTCCAGCCCCCTACACCCCTCCCTATCTCTGTAACCTCCTCCAGCCTCCACACCCCTCCCTATCTCTGTAACCTGCTGCAGCCCCTACAACCCTCCCTTTCACTGTAACCTCCTCCAACCCCTGCACCCCTCCCTATCTCTGTAACCTCCTGCAGCCCCTACACCCCTCTCTATCTCTGTAACCTCCTCCACACCTACAACCCTCCCTATCTCTGTAACCTGCTGCACACCTACAATCCTCCCTATCTCTCTAACCTCCTGCAGCCCCTACAACCCTCCCTATCCCTGTACCTTCCTCCAGCACCCTACAGCCCTCCCTATCTCTGTAACCCCCTCCAGCCCCTACATCCCTCCCTATCAATGTAACCTCTTCCAGCCACTACACCCCTCCCTATCTCTGTAACCTCCTCCAGCCACTACAACCCTCCCTTTCACTGTAATCTCCTCCAGCCCCTGCACACCTCTCTATCTCTGTAACCTCCTCCAGCTCATACAACCCTCCCGATCTCTGCAACCTCCTCCAGCCCCTACACCCGTCCCTATCTCTGTAACCTCCTCCAGCCCCGACACCCCTCCCTACCTCTGTAACCTCCTCCACACCTACATCCCTCCCTATCGCTGTAACCTCCTGCAGCCCCCTACACACCTCCCTATCTCTGTAACCTCCTCCAGCTCCTACACCCCTCCCTATCTCTGTAACCTCCTCTATCCCCTACACCCCTCCCTATCTCTGTAACCTCCTCCAGCCCCTACAACCCTCCCGATCTCTGTAACCTCCTCCAGCCCCTACATCCCTCCCTATCTCTGTAACCTCCTCCAGCCTCTACTCCCCTCCCTATCCCTGTACCTTCCTCCAGCACCCTATAGCCCTCCCTATCTCTGTAACGCCCTCCAGCCCCTACACCCCTCCCGATCAATGTAACCTCCTCTAGCCCCTACACCCTCCCTAACTCTGTAACCTCCTCCAGCCAGTACAACCCTCCTTATATCTGTAACCTCCTCCAGCCTCTACACCCCACCCTATCTCTGTAACCTGCTCCAGCCCCTACAACCCTCCCTTTCACTGTAACCTCCTCCAGCCCCTACACCCCTCCCTATCTCTGTAACCTCCTGCAGCCCCTACAACCCTCTCTATCTCTGTAACCTCCTCCACACCTACAACCCTCCCTATCTCTGTAACCTGCTGCACACCTACTACCCTCCCTATCTCTGTAACCTCCTCCAGTCCCCTACATCCCTCCCTATCTCTGTAACCTCCTCCAGCCTCTACACCCTCCCTATTTCTGTAACCTCATCCAGCCCCTACATCCCTCCCTATCTCTGTAACCTCCTCCACACCTACATCCCTCCCTATCTCTGTAACCTCCTGCAGCCCCCTACACACCTCCCTATCTCTGTAACCTCCTCCAGCTCCTACACCCCTCCCTATCTCTGTAACCTCCTCTATCCCCTACACCCCTCCCTATCTCTGTAACCTCCTCCAGCCCCTACAACCCTCCCGATCTCTGTAACCTCCTCCAGCCCCTACATCCCTCCCTATCTCTGTAACCTCCTCCAGCCTCTACTCCCCTCCCTATCCCTGTACCTTCCTCCAGCACCCTACAGCCCTCCCTATCTCTGTAACGCCCTCCAGTCCCTACACCCCTCCCGATCAATGTAACCTCCTCTAGCCCCTACACCCTCCCTAACTCTGTAACCTGCTCCAGCCCCTACAACCCTCCCTTTCACTGTAACCTCCTCCAACCCCTGCACCCCTACCTATCTCTGTAACCTCCTCCAGCCTCTACACCCTCTCTATCTCTGTAACCTCCTCCAGCCCCTACATCCCTCCCTATCTCTCTAACCTCCTCCAGCCCCTACACCCCTCCCTGTCCCTGTAACTTCCACCAGCAGCCTATGCCCCTCCCTATCTCTGTAATCTCCTCCAACGCCCTACACCCCTCCCTATCACTGTAAACCTCCTCCAGCCCCTACAATCCTCCCTATCTTTGTAACCTCTTCCAGCCCCCTACACCCCTCCCTATCTCTGTAACCTCCTCCAGCCCCTACACACCTCCCTTTCTCTGCAACCTCCTCCAGCCCCTACAACCCTCCCTTTCACTGTAACCTCCTCCAACCCCTGCACCCCTACCTGTCTCTGTAACCTCCTGCAGCCCCTACACCCCTCTCTATCTCTGTAACCTCCTCCATACCTACAACCCTCCCTATCTCTGTAACCTGCTGCACACCTACAACCCTCCCTATCTCTGTAACCTCCTCCAGCCTCTACATCCCTCCCTATCTCTGTAACCTCCTCCAGCCTCTACACCCCTCCCTATCTCTGTAACCTGCTCCAGCCCCTACAACCCTCCCTATCTCTGTAACCCCCTCCAGCCCCTACATCCCTCCCTATCTCTGTAACCTCCTCCAGCCCCTACACCCCTCCCTGTCCCTGTAACTTCCACCAGCACCCTACGCCCCTCCCTGTCTCTGTAATCTCCTCCAACGCCCTACACCCCTCCCTATCTCTGTAACCTCCTCCAGCCCCTACACCCCTCCCTGTCCCTGTAACTTCCACCAGCACCCTACGCCCCTCCCTGTCTCTGTAATCTCCTCCAACGCCCTACACCCCTCCCTATCACTGTAACCTCCTCCAGCCTCTACATCGCTCCCTATCTCTGTAACCTCCTCCAGCCTCTACACCCCTCCCTATCTTTGTAACCTGCTCCAGCCCCTACAACCCTCCCTATCTCTGTAACCTCCTCCAGCCCCTACACCCCTCCCTATCCATTTACCTTCCTCCAGCACCCTACAGCCCTCCCTATCTCTGTAACCCCCTCCAGCCACTACACCCTTCCCGATCAATGAAACCCCCTCCAGCCCCTACACCCTCATATCTCTGTAACCTCCTCCAGCCCCTACAACCCTCCCTTTCACTGTAAGCTCCTCCAGCCCCTACACACCTCCCTATCTCTGTAACCTCCTCCAGCCACTACACCCCTATCTCTGTAACCTCCTCCAACCCCCTACAACCCTCCCTAGCTCTGTAACCTCCTCCAGCACCTACACCCCTCCCTATCTCTGTAACCTCCTCCAGCCCCTACACTGCTCCCTATCTCTGTAACCTCCTCCAGGCCCCTAAACCCCTTCTTATCTCTGTAACCTCCTCCAGCCCCTGCATTCGTCCCTATCTCTGTAACCTCCTCCAGCCCCTACACCTCTCCCTATCTCTGTAACCTCCTCCAGCCACTACAACCCTCCCTTTCACTGTAATCTCCTCCAACCCCCTACGCCCCTCCATATCTGTGTAACCTCCTGCAGCCCCTACACCCCTCCCTATCTCTGTAACCTCCGCCACACCTACAACCCTCCCTATCTCTGTAACCTCCTCCAGCCGCTACACCCGTCCCTATCTCTGTAACCTCCTCCAGCCTCCTACACCCCTCCCTATCTCTGTAACGTCCTCCAGCCTCTACATCACTCCCTATCTCTGTAACCTGCTCCAGCCCCTACAACCCTCCCTATCTCTGTAAGCTCCTCCAGCCCCTACATCCCTCCCTATCTCTCTAACCCCCTCCAGCCCCTACACCCCTCCCTGTCCCTGTAACTTCCGCCAGCACCCAACGACCCTCCCTATCTCTGTAATCTCCTCCAACGCCCTACCCCCCTCCCTATCACTGTAACCTCCTCCAGCCCGTACAATCCTCCCTATCTTTGTAACCTCCTCCAGCCCCTACACCCCTCACTTTCTCTGTAACCTGCTGCACACCTACTACCCTCCCTATCTCTGTAACCTCCTCCAGTCCCCTACATCCCTCCCTATCTCTGTAACCTCCTGCAGCCCCTACAACCCTCTCCATCTCTGTAACCTCCTCCACACCTACAACCCTCCCTATCTCTGTAATCTGCTGCACACCTACTACCCTCCCTATCTCTGTAACATCCTCCAGCTTCTACACCCTCCCTATCACTGTAACCTGCTCCAGCCCCTACAACCCTCCCTATCTCTGTAACCTCCTCCAGCCCCTACATCCCTCCCTATCTCTCTAACCTCCTCCAGCCCCTACACCCCTCCCTGTCCCTGTAACTTCCACCAGCAGCCTACGCCCCTCCCTATCTCTGTAATCTCCTCCAACGCCCTACACCCCTCCCTATCACTGTAACTTCCTCCAGCCCCTACAATCCTCCCTATCTTTGTAACCTCCTCCAGCCCCCTACATCCCTCCCTATCTCTGTAACCTCCTCCAGCCCCTACAACCCTCCCTATCTCTGTAACCTCCTCCAGCCCCTACAACCCTCCCTATCTCTCTAACCTCCTCCAGCTCCTGCACACGTCCCTATCTCTGTAACCTCCTCCAGCCCCTACAACCCTCCCTATCTCTCTAACCTCCTCCAGCTCCTGCACACGTCCCTATCTCTGTAACCTCCTCCAGCCCACTACACCCCTCCCTATCTCTGTAACCTCCTCCAGCCTCTATACCCCTCCCTATCTCTGTAACCTGCTCCAGCCCCTACAACCCTCCCTTTCACTGTAACCTCCTCCAGCCCCTACACCCCTCCCTATCTCTGTAACCTCCTGCAGCCCCTGCACCCCTCTCTATCTCTGTAACCTCCTCCACACCTACAACCCTCCCTATCCCTGTAACCTGCTGCACAGCTACAATCCTCCCTATCTCTGTAACCTCCTCCAGCCTCTACATCCCTCCCTATCTCTGTAAACTCCTCCAGCCTCTACACCCTCCCTATCTCTGTAACCTCCTCCAGCCCCTACACCCCTCCCTATCCATTTACCTTCCTCCAGCACCCTACAGCCCTCCCTATCTCTGTAACCCCCTCCAGCCACTACACCCCTCCCGATCAATGAAACCCCCTCCAGCCCCTACACCCTCATATCTCTGTAACCTCCTCCAGCCCCTACAACCCTCCCTTTCACTGTAAGCTCCTCCAGCCCCTACACACCTCCCTATCTCTGTAACCTCCTCCAGCCACTACACCCCTATCTCTGTAACCTCCTCCAACCCCCTACAACCCTCCCTAGCTCTGTAACCTCCTCCAGCACCTACACCCCTCCCTATCTCTGTAACCTCCTCCAGCCCCTACACCGCTCCCTATCTCTGTAACCTCCTCCAGGCCCCTAAACCCCATCTTATCTCTGTAACCTCCTCCAGCCCCTGCATTCGTCCCTATCTCTGTAACCTCCTCCAGCCCCTACATCCCTCCCTATCTCTCTAACCTCCTCCAGCCCCTACACCCCTCCCTGTCCCTGTAACTTCCACCAGCAGCCTACGCCCCTCCCTATCTCTGTAATCTCCTCCAACGCCCTACACCCCTCCGTATCACTGTAACCTCCTCCAGCCGCTACAATCCTCCCTATCTTTGTAACCTCCTCCAGCCCCCTACATCCCTCCCTATCTCTGTAACCTCCTCCAGCCCCCACACACCTCCCTATCTCTGTAACCTCCTCCAGCCCCTACAACCCTCCCTATCTCTGTAACCTCCTCCAGCCCCTACAACCCTCCCTATCTCTCTAACCTCCTCCAGCTCCTGCACACGTCCCTATCTCTGTAACCTCCTCCAGCCCCCTACACCCCTCCCTATCTCTGTAACCTCCTCCAGCCTCTATACCCCTCCCTATCTCTGTAACCTGCTCCAGCCCCTACAACCCTCCCTTTCACTGTAACCTCCTCCAGCCCCTACACCCCTCCCTATCTCTGTAACCTCCTGCAGCCCCTACACCCCTCTCTATCTCTGTAACCTCCTCCACACCTACAACCCTCCCTATCTCTGTAACCTGCTGCACAGCTACAATCCTCCCTATCTCTGTAACCTCCTCCAGCCTCTACATCCCTCCCTATCTCTGTAAAGTCCTCCAGCCTCTACACCCTCCCTATCACTGTAACCTCTCCAGCCCCTACAACCCTCCCTATCTCTGTAACCTCCTCCAGCCCCTACATCCCTCCCTATCTCTCTAACCTCCTCCAGCCCCTACACCCCTCCCTGTCCCTGTAACTTCCACCAGCCCCCTACGCCCCTCCCTATCTCTGTAATCTCCTCCAACGCCCTACACCCCTCCCTATCACTGTAACCTCCTCCAGCCCCAACAATCCTCCCTATCTTTGTAACCTCCTCCAGCCCCCTACACCCCTCCCTATCTCTGTAACCTCCTCCAGCCCCTACACACCTCCCTTTCTCTGCAACCTCCTCCAGCCCCTACAACCCTCCCTATCTCTCTAACCTCCTCCAGCTCCTGCACACGTCCCTATCTCTGTAACCTCCTCCAGCCCCCTACACCCCTCCCTATCTCTGTAACCTCCTCCAGCCTCTACACCCCTCCCTATCTCTGTAACCTGCTCCAGCCCCTACAACCCTCCCTTTCACTGTAACCTCCTCCAACCCCTGCACCCCTACCTATCTCTGTAACCTCCTGCAGCCCCTACACCCCTCTCTATCTCTGTAACCTCCTCCATACCTACAACCCTCCCTATCTCTGTAACCTGCTGCACACCTACAACCCTCCCTATCTCTGTAACCTCCTCCAGCCTCTACATCCCTCCCTATCTCTGTAACCTCCTCCAGCCTCTACACCCCTCCCTATCTCTGTAACCTGCTCCAGCCCCTACAACCCTCCCTATCTCTGTAACCCCCTCCAGCCCCTACATCCCTCCCTATCTCTGTAACCTCCTCCAGCCCCAACACCCCTCCCTGTCCCTGTAACTTCCACCAGCACCCTACGCCCCTCCCTGTCTCTGTAATCTCCTCCAACGCCCTACACCCCTCCCTATCTCTGTAACTTCCTCCAGCCCCTACACCCCTCCCTGTCCCTGTAACTTCCACCAGCACCCTACGCCCCTCCCTGTCTCTGTAATCTCCTCCAACGCCCTACACCCCTCCCTATCACTGTAACCTCCTCCAGCCTCTACATCGCTCCCTATCTCTGTAACCTCCTCCAGCCTCTACACCCCTCCCTATCTTTGTAACCTGCTCCAGCCCCTACAACCCTCCCTATCTCTGTAACCTCCTCCAGCCCCTACACCCCTCCCTATCCATTTACCTTCCTCCAGCACCCTACAGCCCTCCCTATCTCTGTAACCCCCTCCAGCCACTACACCCCTCCCGATCAATGAACCCCCCTCCAGCCCCTACACCCTCATATCTCTGTAACCTCCTCCAGCCCCTACAACCCTCCCTTTCACTGTAAGCTCCTCCAGCCCCTACACACCTCCCTATCTCTGTAACCTCCTCCAGCCACTACACCCCTATCTCTGTAACCTCCTCCAACCCCCTACAACCCTCCCTAGCTCTGTAACCTCCTCCAGCACCTACACCCCTCCCTATCTCTGTAACCTCCTCCAGCCCCTACACCGCTCCCTATCTCTGTAACCTCCTCCAGGCCCCTAAACCCCTTCTTATCTCTGTAACCTCCTCCAGCCCCTGCATTCGTCCCTGTCTCTGTAACCTCCTCCAGCCCCTACACCTCTCCCTATCTCTGTAACCTCCTCCAGCCACTACAACCCTCCCTTTCACTGTAATCTCCTCCAACCCCCTACACCCCTCCATATCTGTGTAACCTCCTGCAGCCCCTACACCCCTCCCTATCTCTGTAACCTCCGCCACACCTACAACCCTCCCTATCTCTGTAACCTCCTCCAGCCGCTACACCCGTCCCTATCTCTGTAACCTCCTCCAGCCTCCTACACCCCTCCCTATCTCTGTAACGTCCTCCAGCCTCTACATCACTCCCTATCTCTGTAACCTGCTCCAGCCCCTACAACCCTCCCTATCTCTGTAAGCTCCTCCAGCCCCTACATCCCTCCCTATCTCTCTAACCCCCTCCAGCCCCTACACCCCTCCCTGTCCCTGTAACTTCCGCCAGCACCCAACGACCCTCCCTATCTCTGTAATCTCCTCCAACGCCCTACCCCCCTCCCTATCACTGTAACCTCCTCCAGCCCGTACAATCCTCCCTATCTTTGTAACCTCCTCCAGCCCCTACACCCCTCACTTTCTCTGTAACCGGCTGCACACCTACTACCCTCCCTATCTCTGTAACCTCCTACAGTCCCCTACATCCCTCCCTATCTCTGTAACCTCCTGCAGCCCCTACAACCCTCTCCATCTCTGTAACCTCCTCCACAGCTACAACCCTCCCTATCTCTGTAATCTGCTGCACACCTACTACCCTCCCTATCTCTGTAACCTCCTCCAGCCTCTACACCCTCCCTATCACTGTAACCTGCTCCAGCCCCTACAACCCTCCCTATCTCTGTAACCTCCTCCAGCCCCTACATCCCTCCCTATCTCTCTAACCTCCTCCAGCCCCTACACCCCTCCCTGTCCCTGTAACTTCCACCAGCAGCCTACGCCCCTCCCTATCTCGGTAATCTCCTCCAACGCCCTACACCCCTCCGTATCACTGTAACCTCCTCCAGCCGCTACAATCCTCCCTATCTTTGTAACCTCCTCCAGCCCCCTACATCCCTCCCTATCTCTGTAACCTCCTCCAGCCCCCACACACCTCCCTATCTCTGTAACCTCCTCCAGACCCTACAACCCTCCCTATCTCTGTAACCTCCTCCAGCCCCTACAACCCTCCCTATCTCTCTAACCTCCTCCAGCTCCTGCACACGTCCCTATCTCTGTAACCTCCTCCAGCCTCTATACCCCTCCCTATCTCTGTAACCTGCTCCAGCCCCTACAACCCTCCCTTTCACTGTAACCTCCTCCAGCCCGTACACCCCTCCCTATCTCTGTAACCTCCTGCAGCCCCTACACCCCTCTCTATCTCTGTAACCTCCTCCACACCTACAACCCTCCCTATCTCTGTAACCTGCTGCACAGCTACAACCCTCCCTATCTCTGTAACCTCCTCCAGCCTCTACATCCCTCCCTATCTCTGTAAACTCCTCCAGCCTCTACACCCTCCCTATCACTGTAACCTCTCCAGCCCCTACAACCCTCCCTATCTCTGTAACCTCCTCCAGCCTCTACATCCCTCCCTATCTCTCTAACCTCCTCCAGCCCCTACACCCCTCCCTGTCCCTGTAACTTCCACCAGCCCCCTACGCCCCTCCCTATCTCTGTAATCTCCTCCAACGCCCTACACCCCTCCCTATCACTGTAACCTCCTCCAGCCCCTACAATCCTCCCTATCTTTGTAACCTCCTCCAGCCCCCTACACCCCTCATATCTCTGTAACCTCCTCCAGCCCCTACACACCTCCCTTTCTCTGCAACCTCCTCCAGCCCCTACAACCCTCCCTATCTCTCTAACCTCCTCCAGCTCCTGCACACGTCCCTATCTCTGTAACCTCCTCCAGCCCCCTACACCCCTCCCTATCTCTGTAACCTCCTCCAGCCTCTACACCCCTCCCTATCTCTGTAACCTGCTCCAGCCCCTACAACCCTCCCTTTCACTGTAACCTCCTCCAACCCCTGCACCCCTCCCTATCTCTGTAACCTCCTGCAGCCCCTACACCCCTCTCTATCTCTGTAACCTCCTCCACACCTACAACCCTCCCTATCTCTGTAACCTGCTGCACACCTACAACCCTCCCTATCTCTGTAACCTCCTCCAGCCTCTACATCCCTCCCTATCTCTGTAACCTCCTCCAGCCTCTAAACCCCTCCCTATCTCTGTAACCTGCTCCAGCCCTTACAACCCTCCCTATCTCTGTAACCCCCTCCAGCCCCTACATCCCTCCCTATCTCTGTAACCTCCTCCAGCCCCTACACTCCTCCCTGTCACTGTAACTTCAACCAGCACCTCTACGCCCCTCCCTGTCTCTGTAATCTCCTCCAACGCCCTACACCCCTCCCTATCTCTGTAACCTCCTCCAGCCCCCTACACCCCTCCCTATCTCTGTAACCTCCTCCAGTCCCCTACACCCCTCCCTATCACTGTAACCTCCTCCAGCCTCTATATCGCTCCCTATCTCTGTAACCTCCTCCAGCCTCTACACCCCTCCCTATCTCTGTAACCTGCTCCAGCCCCTACAACCCTCCCTATCTCTGTAACCTCCTCCAGCCCCTACACCCCTCCCTATCCATTTACCTTCCTCCAGCACCCTACAGCCCTCCCTATCTCTGTAACCCCCTCCAGCCACTACACCCCGCCCGATCAATGAACCCCCCTCCAGCCCCTACACCCTCCCTATCTCTGTAACCTCCTCCAGCCCCTACAACCCTCCCTTTCACTGTAAGCTCCTCCAGCCCCTACACACCTCCCTATCTCTGTAACCTCCTCCAGCCACTACACCCCTATCTCTGTAACCTCCTCCAACCCCCTACAACCCTCCCTAGCTCTGTAACCTCCTCCAGCACCTACACCCCTCCCTATCTCTGTAACCTCCTCCGGCCCCTACACCGCTCCCTATCTCTGTAACCTCCTCCAGGCACCTAAACCCCTTCTTATCTCTGTAACCTCCTCCAGCCCCTGCATTCGTCCCTATCTCTGTAACCTCCTCCAGCCCCTACACCTCTCCCTATCTCTGTAACCTCCTCCAGCCTCTACACCCCTCCCTATCTCTGTAACCTGCTCCAGCCCCTACAACCCTCCCTTTCACTGTAACCTCCTCCAGCCCCTACACCCCTCCCTATCTCTGTAACCTCCTGCAGCCCCTACACCCCTCTCTATCTCTGTAACCTCCTCCACACCTACATCCCTCCCTATCTCTGTAACCTGCTGCACAGCTACAACCCTCCCTATCTCTGTAACCTCCTCCAGTCTCTACATCCCTCCCTATCTCTGTAAACTCCTCCAGCCTCTACACCCTCCCTATCACTGTAACCTGCTCCAGCCCCTACAACCCTCCCTATCTCTGTAACCTCATCCAGCCCCTACATCCCTCCCTATCTCTCTAACCTCCTCCAGCCCCGACACCCCTCCCTGTCCCTGTAACTTCCACCAGCAGCCTACGCCCTTCCCTATCTCTGTAATATCCTCCAACGCCCTACACCCCTCCCTATCACTGTAACCTCCTCCAGCCCCTACAATCCTCCCTATCTTTGTAACCTCCTCCAGCCACCTACACCCCTCCCTATCTCTGTAACCTCCTCCAGCCCCTACACACCTCCCTTTCTCTGCAACCTCCTCCAGCCCCTACAACCCTCCCTATCTCTCTAACCTCCTCCAGCTCCTGCACACGTCCCTATCTCTGTAACCTCCTCCAGCCCCCTACACCCCTCCCTATCTCTGTAACCTCCTCCAGCCCCTACAACCCTCCCTATCTCTCTAACCTCCTCCAGCTCCTGCACACGTCCCTATCTCTGTAACCTCCTCCAGCCCCTACACCCCTCCCTATCTCTGTAACCTCCTCCAGCCCCCTACACCCCTCCCTGTCCCTGTAACTTCCACCAGCACCCTACGCCCCTCCCTGTCTCTGTAATCTCCTCCAACGCCCTACACCCCTCCCTATCACTGTAACCTCCTCCAGCCTCTACATCGGTCCCTACCTCTGTAACCTCCTCCAGCCTCTACACCCCTCCCTATCTTTGTAACCTGCTCCAGCCCCTACAACCCTCTCTATCTCTGTAACCTCCTCCAGCCCCTACACCCCTCCCTATCCATTTACCTTCCTCCAGCACCCTATAGCCCTCCCTATCTCTGTAACCCCCTCCAGCCACTACACCCCTCCCGATCAATGAACCCCCCTCCAGCCCCTACACCCTCCCTATCTCTGTAACCTCCTCCAGCCCCTACAACCCTCCCTTTCACTGTAAGCTCCTCCAGCCCCTACACACCTCCCTATCTCTGTAACCTCCTCCAGCCACTACACCCCTATCTCTGTAACCTCCTCCAACCCCCTACAACCCTCCCTAGCTCTGTAACCTCCTCCAGCACCTACACCCCTCCCTATCTCTGTAACCTCCTCCAGCCCCTACACCGCTCCCTATCTCTGTAACCTCCTCCAGGCCCCTAAAACCCTTCTTATCTCTGTAACCTCCTCCAGCCCCTGCATTCGTCCCTATCTCTGTAACCTCCTCCAGCCCCTACACCTCTCCCTATCTCTGTAACCTCCTCCAGCCACTACAACCCTCCCTTTCACTGTAATCTCCTCCAACCCCCTACACCCCTCCATATCTGTGTAACCTCCTGCAGCCCCTACACCCCTCCCTATCTCTGTAACCTCCGCCACACCTACAACCCTCCCTATCTCTGTAACCTCCTCCAGCCGCTACACCCGTCCCTATCTCTGTCACCTCCTCCAGCCTCCTACACCCCTCCCTATCTCTGCAACGTCCTCCAGCCTCTACATCACTCCCTATCTCTGTAACCTGCTCCAGCCCCTACAACCCTCCCTATCTCTGTAAGCTCCTCCAGCCCCTACATCCCTCCCTATCTCTCTAACCCCCTCCAGCCCCTACACCCCTCCCTGTCCCTGTAACTTCCGCCAGCACCCAACGACCCTCCCTATCTCTGTAATCTCCTCCAACGCCCTACCCCCCTTCCTATCACTGTAACCTCCTCCAGCCCGTACAATCCTCCCTATCTTTGTAACCTCCTCCAGCCCCTACACCCCTCACTTTCTCTGTAACCTGCTGCACACCTACTACCCTCCCTATCTCTGTAACCTCCTCCAGTCCCCTACATCCCTCCCTATCTCTGTAACCTCCTGCAGCCCCTACAACCCTCTCCATCTCTGTAACCTCCTCCACACCTACAACCCTCCCTATCTCAGTAATCTGCTGCACACCTACTACCCTCCTTATCTCTGTAACCTCCTCCAGCCTCTACACCCTCCCTATCACTATAACCTGCTCCAGCCCCCTACAACCCTCCCTATCTCTGTAACCTCCTCCAGCCCCTACATCCCTCCCTATCTCTCTAACCTCCTCCAGCCCCTACACCCCTCCCTGTCCCTGTAACTTCCACCAGCAGCCTACGCCCCTCCCTATCTCTGTAATCTCCTCCAACGCCCTACACCCCTCCCTATCACTGTAACTTCCTCCAGCCGCTACAATCCTCCTTATCTTTGTAACCTCCTCCAGCCCCCTACATCCCTCCCTATCTCTGTAACCTCCTCCAGCCCCCACACACCTCCCTATCTCTGTAACCTCCTCCAGCCCGTACAACCCTCCCTATCTCTGTAACCTCCTCCAGCCCCTACAACCCTCCCTATCTCTCTAACCTCCTCCAGCTCCTGCACACGTCCCTATCTCTGTAACCTCCTCCAGCCCCTACACCCCTCCCTATCTCTGTAACCTCCTCCAGCCCCCTACACCCCTCCCTATCTCTGTAACCTCCTCCAGCCTCTATACCCCTCCCTATTTCTGTAACCTGCTCCAGCCCCTACAACCCTCGCTTTCACTGTAACCTGCTCCAGCCCCTACACCCCTCCCTATCTCTGTAACCTCCTGCAGCCCCTACGCCCCTCTCTATCTCTGTAACCTCCTCCACACCTACAACCCTCCCTATCTCTGTAACCTGCTGCACAGCTACAACCCTCCCTATCTCTGTAACCTCCTCCAGCCTCTACATCCCTCCCTATCTCTGTAAACTCCTCCAGCCTCTACACCCTCCCTATCACTGTAACCTGCTCCAGCCCCTACAACCCTCCCTATCTCTGTAACCTCCTCCAGCCCCTACATCCCTCCCTATCTCTCTAACCTCCTCCAGCCCCTACACCCCTCCCTGTCCCTGTAACTTCCACCAGCCCCCTACGCCCCTCCCTATCTCTGTAATCTCCTCCAACGCCCTACACCCCTCCCTATCACTGTAACCTCCTCCAGCCCCTACAAACCTCCCTATCTTTGTAACCTCCTCCAGCCCCCTACACCCCTCCCTATCTCTGTAACCTCCTCCAGCCCCTACACACCTCCCTTTCTCTGCAACCTCCTCCAGCCCCTACAACCCTCCCTATCTCTCTAACCTCCTCCAGCTCCTGCACACGTTCCTATCTCTGTAACCTCCTCCAGCCCCCTACACCCCTCCCTATCTCTGTAACCCCCTCCAGTCTCTACACCCCTCCCTATCTCTGTAACCTGCTCCAGCCCCTACAACCCTCCCTTTCACTGTAACCTCCTCCAACCCCTGCACCCCTCCCTATCTCTGTAACCTCCTGCAGCCCCTACACCCCTCTCTATCTCTGTAACCTCCTCCACACCTACAACCCTCCCTATCTCTGTAACCTGCTGCACACCTACAACCCTCCCTATCTCTGTAACCTCCTCCAGCCTCTACATCCCTCCCTATCTCTGTAACCTCCTCCAGCCTCTACACCCCTCCCTATCTCTGTAACCTGCTCCAGCCCTTACAACCCTCCCTATCTCTGTAACCCCCTCCAGCCCCTACATCCCTCCCTATCTCTGTAACCTCCTCCAGCCCCTACACCCCTCCCTGTCACTGTAACTTCAACCAGCACCTTACGCCCCTCCCTGTCTCTGTAATCTCCTCCAACGCCCTACACCCCTCCCTATCTCTGTAACCTCCTCCAGCCCCCTACACCCCTCCCTATCTCTGTAACCTCCTCCAGTCCCCTACACCCCTCCCTATCACTGTAACCTCCTCCAGCCTCTACATCGCTCCCTATCTCTTTAACCTCCTCCAGCCTCTACACCCCTCCCTATCTCTGTAACCTGCTCCAGCCCCTACAACCCTCCCTATCTCTGTAACCTCCTCCAGCCCCTACACCCCTCCCTATCCATTTACCTTCCTCCAGCACCCTACAGCCCTCCCTATCTCTGTAACCCCCTCCAGCCACTACACCCCTCCCGATCAATGAACCCCCCTCCAGCCCCTACACCCTCCCTATCTCTGTAACCTCCTCCAGCCCCTACAACCCTCCCTTTCACTGTAAGCTCCTCCAGCCCCTACACACCTCCCTATCTCTGTAACCTCCTCCAGCCACTACACCCCTATCTCTGTAACCTCCTCCAACCCCCTACAACCCTCCCTAGCTCTGTAACCTCCTCCAGCACCTACACCCCTCCCTATCTCTGTAACCTCCTCCAGCCCCTACACCGCTCCCTATCTCTGTAACCTCCTCCAGGCCCCTAAACCCCTTCTTATCTCTGTAACCTCCTCCAGCCCCTGCATTCGTCCCTATCTCTGTAACCTCCTCCAGCCTCTACACCCCTCCCTATCTCTGTAACCTGCTCCAGCCCCTACAACCCTCCCTTTCACTGTAACCTCCTCCAGCCCCTACACCCCTCCCTATTTCTGTAACCTCCTGCAGCCCCTACACCCCTCTCTATCTCTGTAACCTCCTCCACACCTACATCCCTCCCTATCTCTGTAACCTGCTGCACAGCTACAACCCTCCCTATCTCTGTAACCTCCTCCAGTCTCTACATCCCTCCCTATCTCTGTAAACTCCTCCAGCCTCTACACCCTCCCTATCACTGTAACCTGCTCCAGCCCCTACAACCCTCCCTATCTCTGTAACCTCCTCCAGCCCCTACATCCTCCCTATCTCTCTAACCTCCTCCAGCCCCGACACCCCTCCCTGTCCCTGTAACTTCCACCAGCAGCCTACGCCCCTCCCTATCTCTGTAATCTCCTCCAACGCCCTACACCCCTCCCTATCACTGTAACCTCCTCCAGCCCCTACAATCCTCCCTATCTTTGTAACCTCCTCCAGCCCCCTACACCCCTCCCTATCTCTGTAACCTCCTCCAGCCCCTACACACCTCCCTTTCTCTGCAACCTCCTCCAGCCCCTACAACCCTCCCTATCTCTCTAACCTCCTCCAGCTCCTGCACACGTCCCTATCTCTGTAACCTCCTCCAGCCCCCTACACCCCTCCCTATCTCTGTAACCTCCTCCAGCCCCTACAACCCTCCCTATCTCTCTAACCTCCTCCAGCTCCTGCACACGTCCCTATCTCTGTAACCTCCTCCAGCCCCCTACACCCCTCCCTACCTCTGTAACCTCCTCCAGCCTCTACACCCCTCCCTATCTCTGTAACCTGCTCCAGCCCCTACAACCCTCCCTTTCACTGTAACCTCCTCCAACCCCTGCACCCCTCCCTATCTCTGTAACCTCCTGCAGCCCCTACACCCCTCTCTATCTCTGTAACCTCCTCCACACCTACAACCCTCCCTATCTCTGTAACCTGCTGCACACCTACAACCCTCCCTATCTCTGTAACCTCCTCCAGCCTCTACATCCCTCCCTATCTCTGTAACCTCCTCCAGCCTCTACACCCCTCCCTATCTCTGTAACCTGCTCCAGCCCCTACAACCCTCCCTATCTCTGTAATCCCCTCCAGCCCCTACATCCCTCCCTATCTCTGTAACCTCCTCCAGCCCCTACACCCCTCCCTGTCACTGTAACTTCAACCAGCACCTTACGCCCCTCCCTGTCTCTGTAACCTCCTCCAGCCTCTACATCGCTCCCTATCTCTGTAACCTCCTCCAGCCTCTACACCCCTCCCTATCTCTGTAACCTGCTCCAGCCCCTACAACCCTCCCTATCTCTGTAACCTCCTCCAGCCCCTACACCCCTCCCTATCCATTTACCTTCCTCCAGCACCCTACAGCCCTCCCTATCTCTGTAACCCCCTCCAGCCACTACACCCCTCCCGATCAATGAACCCCCCTCCAGACCCTACACCCTCCCTATCTCTGTAACCTCCTCCAGCCCCTACAATCCTCCCTTTCACTGTAAGCTCCTCCAGCCCCTACACACCTCCCTATCTCTGTAACCTCCTCCAGCCCCTACACCCCTATCTCTGTAACCTCCTCCAACCCCCTACAACCCTCCCTAGCTCTGTAACCTCCTCCAGCACCTACACCCCTCCCTATCTCTGTAACCTCCTCCATCCCCTACACCGCTCCCTATCTCTGTAACCTCCTCCAGCACCCTACAGCCCTCCCTATCTCTGTAACCCCCTCCAGCCCCTACATCCCTCCCTATCAATGTAACCTCTTCCAGCCACTACACCCCTCCCTATCTCTGTAACCTCCTCCAGCCACTACAACCCTCCCTTTCACTGTAATCTCCTCCAACCCCCTACACCCCTCCATATCTGTGTAACCTCCTGCAGCCCCTACACCCCTCCCTATCTCTGTAACCTCCGCCACACCTACAACCCTCCCTATCTCTGTAACCTCCTCCAGCCGCTACACCCGTCCCTATCTCTGTAACCTCCTCCAGCCTCCTACACCCCTCCCTATCTCTGTAACGTCCTCCAGCATCTACATCACTCCCTATCTCTGTAACCTGCTCCAGCCCCTACAAACCTCCCGATCTCTGTAAGCTCCTCCAGCCCCTACATCCCTCCCTATCTCTCTAACCCCCTCCAGCCCCTACACCCCTCCCTGTCCCTGTAACTTCCGCCAGCATCCTACGCCCCTCCCTATCTCTGTAATCTCCTCCAACGCCCTACCCCCCTCCCTATCACTGTAACCTCCTCCAGCCCGTACAATCCTCCCTATCTTTGTAACCTCCTCCAGCCCCTACACCCCTCACTTTCTCTGTAACCTGCTGCACACCTACTACCCTCCCTATCTCTGTAACCTCCTCCAGTCCCCTACATCCCTCCCTATCTCTGTAACCTCCTCCAGCCTCTACACCCTCCCTATCACTGTAACCTGCTCCAGCCCCTACAACCCTCCCTATCTCTGTAACCTCCTCCAGCCCCTACATCCCTCCCTATCTCTCTAACCTCCTCCAGCCCCTACACCCCTCCCTGTCCCTGTAACTTCCACCAGCAGCCTCCGCCCCTCCCTATCTCTGTAATCTCCTCCAACGCCCTACACCCCTCCGTATCACTGTAACCTCCTCCAGCCGCTACAATCCTCCCTATCTTTGTAACCTCCTCCAGCCCCCTACATCCCTCCCTATCTCTGTAACCTCCTCCAGCCCCCACACACCTCCCTATCTCTGTAACCTCCTCCAGCCCCTACAACCCTCCCTATCTCTGTAACCTCCTCCAGCTCCTGCACACGTCCCTATCTCTGTAACCTCCTCCAGCCCCCTACACCCCTCCCTATCTCTGTAACCTCCTCCAGCCTCTATACCCCTCCCTATCTCTGTAACCTGCTCCAGCCCCTACAACTCTCCCTTTCACTGTAACCTCCTCCAGCCCCTACACCCCTCCCTATCACTGTAACCTCCTCCAGCCTCTACATCCCTCCCTATCTCTGTAACCTGCTCCAGCCCCTACAATCCTCCCTATCTCTCTAACCTCCTGCAGCCCCTACACCCCTCCCTATCCCTGTACCTTCCTCCAGCACCCTACAGCCCTTCCTATCTCTGTAACCCCCTCCAGCCCCTACATCCCTCCCTATCAATGTAACCTCTTCCAGCCACTACACCCCTCCCTATCTCTGTAACCTCCTCCAGCCCCAACACCCCTCCCTTTCTCTGTAATCTCCTCCAGCCCCCTACTCCCCACCCTATCCCTGTAATCTCCTCCAACCCCCTACACCCCTCCATATCTGTGTAACCTCCTGCAGCCCCTACACCCCTCCCTATCTCTGTAACCTCCGCCACACCTACAACCCTCCCTATCTCTGTAACCTCCTCCAGCCGCTACACCCGTCCCTATCTCTGTAACCTCCTCCAGCCTCCTTCACCCCTCCCTATCTCTGTAACGTCCTCCAGCCTCTACATCACTCCCTATCTCTGTAACCTGCTCCAGCCCCTACAACCCTCCCTATCTCTGTAACCCCCTCCAGCCCCTACACCTCTCCCTATCTCTGTAACCTCCTCCAACGCCCTACCCCCCTCCCTATCACTGTAACCTCCTCCAGCCCGTACAATCCTCCCTATCTTTGTAACCTCCTCCAGCCCCCTACACCCCTCCCTATCTCTGTAACCTCCTACAGCCCCTACAACCCTCCCTATCTCTGTAACCTCCTCCAGTCCCCTACATCCCTCCCTATCTCTGTAACCTCCTGCAGCCCCTACAACCCTCTCTATCTCTGTAACCTCCTCCACACCTACAACCCTCCCTATCTCTGTAACCTGCTGCACACCTACTACCCTCCCTATCTCTGTAACCTCCTCCAATCCCCTACCTCCCTCCCTAACTCTGTAACCTCCTCCAGCCTCTAAACACTCCCTATCACTGTTACCTGCTCCAGCCCCTACAACCCTCCCTATCTCTGTAACCTCCTCCAGCCCCTACATCCCTCCCTATCTCTCTAACCTCCTCCAGCCCCTACACCCCTCCCTGTCCCTGTAACTTCCACCAGCAGCCTACACCCCTCCCTATCACTGTAACCTCCTCCAGCCGCTACAATCCTCCCTATCTTTGTAACCTCCTCCAGCCCCCTACACCCCTCCCTATCTCTGTAACCTCCTCCAGCCCCCACACACCTCCCTCTCTCTGTAACCTCCTCCAGCCCCTACAACCCTCCCTATCTCTGTAACCTCCTCCAGCCCCTACAACCCTCCCTATCTCTCTAATCTCCTCCAGCTACTGCACACGTCCCTATCTCTATAACCTCCTCCAGCCCCCTACACCCCTCCCTATCTCTGTAACCTCCTCCAGCCTCTATACCCCTCCCTATCTCTGTAACCTGCTCCAGCCCCTACAACCCTCCCTTTCACTGTAACCTCCTCCAGCCCCTACACCCCTCCCTATCTCTGTAACCTCCTGCAGCCCCTACACCCCTCTCTATCTGTGTAACCTCCTCCACACCTACAACCCTCCCTATCTATGTAACCTGCTGCACAGCTACAACCCTCCCTATCTCTGTAACCTCCTCCAGCCTCTACATCCCTCCCTATCTCTGTAACCTCCTCCAGCCTCTACACCCCTCCCTATCTCTGTAACCTGCTCCAGCCCCTACAAACCTCCCTATCTCTGTAACTTCCTCCAGCCCCTACACCCCTCCCTATCGCTTTACCTTCCTCCAGCACCCTACAGCCCTCCCTATCTCTGTAACCCCCTCCAGCCACGACACCCCTCCCGATCAATGAACCCCCCTCCAGCCCCTACACCCTCCCTATCTCTGTAACCTCTTCCAGCCCCTACAACCCTCCCTATCTCTGTAACCCCCTCCAGCCCCTACATCCCTCCCTATCTCTGTAACCCCCTCCAGCCCCTACACCCCTCCGAGTCCCTGTAACTTCCACCAGCACCCTACGCCTCTCCCTGTCTCTGTAATCTCCTCCAACGCCCTACAACCCTCCCTATCACTGTAACCTCCTCCAGCCTCTACACCCCTCCCTATCTCTGTAACCTGCTCCAGCCCCTACAATCCTCCCTATCTCTCTAACCTCCTGAAGTCCCTACACCCCTCCCTATCCCTGTACCTTCCTCCAGCACCCTACAGCCCTCCCTATCTCTGTAACCCCCTCCAGCCCCTACATCCCTCCCTATCAATGTAACCTCTTCCAGCCACTACACCCCTCCCTATCTCTGTAACCTCCTCCAGCCACTACAACCCTCCCTTTCACTGTAACCTCCTCCAGCCCCTACACCCCTCCCTTTCTCTGTAATCTCCTCCAGCCCCCTACTTCCCACCCTATCCCTGTAATCTCCTCCAACCCCCTACACCCCTCCATGTCTGTGTAACCTCCTGCAGCCCCTACACCCCTCCCTATCTCTGTAACCTCCGCCACACCTACAACCCTCCCTATCTCTGTAACCTCCTCCAGCCGCTACACCCGTCCCTATCTCTGTAACCTCCTCCAGCCTCCTACACCCCTCCCTATCTCTGTAACGTCCTCCAGCCTCTACATCACTCCCTATCTCTGTAACCTGCTCCAGCCCCTACAACCCTCCCTATCTCTGTAAGCTCCTCCAGCCCCTACATCCCTCCCTATCTCTCTAACCCCCTCCAGCCCCTACACCCCTCCCTGTCCCTGTAACTTCCGCCAGCACCCTACGCCCCTCCCTATCTCTGTAATCTCCTCCAACGCCCTACCCCCCTCCCTATCACTGTAACCTCCTCCAGCCCGTACAATCCTCCCTATCTCTCTAACCTCCTCCAGCCCCCTACACCCCTCCCTATCTCTGTAACCTCCTCCAGCCCCTACACCTCTCCCTATCTCTGTAACCTCCTCCAACCTCTACACCCCTCCCTATCTCTGTAACCTGCTCCAGCCCCTACAATCCTCCATATCTCTGTAACCTCCTCCAGTCCCTACACCCCTCCCTGTCTCTCTAAACTCCTGCAGCCCCTACACCCCTCCCTATCCCTGTACCTTCCTCCAGCACCCTACAGCCCTCCCTATCTCTGTAACCCCCTCCAGCCGCTACATCCGTCCCTATCAATGTAACCTCTTCCAGCCCCTACACCCCTCCCTATCTCTGTAACCTCCTCCAGCCACTACACCCCTCCCTATCACTGTAACCTCCTCCAGCCTCTACATCGCTCCCTATCTCTGTAACCTCCTCCAGCCTCTACACCCCTCCCTATCTCTGTAACCTGCTCCAGCCCCTACAACCCTCCCTATCTCTGTAACCTCCTCCAGCCTCTACATCCCTCCCTATCTCTGTAACCTCCTCCAGCCTCTACACCCCTCCCTATCTCTGTAACCTGCTCCAGCCCCTACAACCCTCCCTATCTCTGTAACCCCCTCCAGCCCCTACATCCCTCCCTATCTCTGTAACCTCCTCCAGCCCCTACACCCCTCCCAGTCCCTGTAACTTCCACCAGTACCCTACGCCTCTCCCTGTCTCTGTAATCTCCTCCAACGCCCTACACCCCTCCCTATCACTGTAACCTCCTCCAGCCTCTACATCCCTCCCTATCTCTGTAACCTCCTCCAGCCTCTACATCCCTCCCTATCTCTGTAACCTCCTCCAGCCTCTACACCCCTCCCTATCTCTGTAACTTCCTCCAGCCCCTACACCCCTCCCTATCCCTTTACCTTCCTCCAGCACCCTACAGCCCTCCCTATCTCTGTAATCCCCTCCAGCCACTACACCCCTCCCGATCAATGAACCCCCCTCCAGCCCCTACACCCTCCCTATCTCTGTAACCTCCTCCAGCCCCTACACCCCTTCCGATATCTGTAACCTCCTCCAGCCCCTACACCCCCATCTCTGTAACCTCCTCCAACCCCCTACAACCCTCCCTAGCTCTGTAACCTCCTCCAGCACCTACACCCCTCCCTATTTCTGTAACCTCCTCCAGCCCCTACACCACTCCCTATCTCTGTAACCTCCTCCAGCCCCTACAATCCTCCCTATCTCTCTAACCTCCTGCAGCCCCTACACCCCTCCCTATCCCTGTACCTTCCTCCAGCACCCTACAGCCCTCCCTATCTCTGTAACCCCCTCCAGCCCCTACATCCCTCCCTATCAATGTAACCTCTTCCAGCCCCTACACCCCTCCCTATCTCTGTAACCTCCTCCAGCCACTACAACCCTCCCTTTCACTGTGACCTCCTCCAGCCCCTACACCCCTCCCTTTCTCTGTAATCTCCTCCAGCCCCCTACTCCCCACCCTATCCCTGTAATCTCCTCCAACCCCCTACACCCCTCCCTATCTGTGTAACCTCCTGCAGCTCCTACACCCCTCCCTATCTCTGTAACCTCCGCCACACCTACAACCCTCCCTATCTCTGTAACCTCCTCCAGCCGCTACACCCGTCCCTATCTCTGTAACCTCCTCCAGCCTCCTACACCCCTCCCTATCTCTGTAACGTCCTCCAGCCCCTACAAACCTCCCTATCTCTGTAACCTCCTCCAGCCCCTACATCCCTCCCTATCTCTCTAACCCCTTCCAGCCCCTACACCCCTCCCTGTCCCTGTAACTTCCGCCAGCACCCTACGCCCCTCCCTATCTCTGTAATCTCCTCCAACGCCCTACCCCCCCTCCCTATCACTGTAACTTCCTCCAGCCCGTACAATCCTCCCTATCTTTGTAACCTCCTCCAGTCCCCTACACCCCTCCCTATCACTGTAACCTCCTCCAACCCCTACACCCCTCACTTTCTCTGTAACCTGCTGCACACCTACTACCCTCCCTATCTCTGTAACCTCCTCCAGTCTCCTACATCCCTCCCTATCTCTGTAACCTCCTGCAGCCCCTACAACCCTCTCTATCTCTGTAACCTCCTCCACACCTACAACCCTCCCTATCTCTGTAACCTGCTGCACACCTACTACCCTCCCTATCTCTGTAACCTCCTCCAGTCCCCTACATCCCTCCCTATCTCTGTAACCTCCTCCAGCCTCTACACCCTCCCTATCACTGTAACCTGCTCCAGCCCCTACAACCCTCCCTATCTCTGTAACCTCCTCCAGCCCCTACATCCCTCCCTATCTCTCTAACCTCCTCCAGCCCCTACACCCCTCCCTGTCCCTGTAACTTCCACCAGCAGCCTACGCCCCTCCCTATCTCTGTAATCTCCTCCAACGTCCTACACCCCTCCCTATCACTGTAACATCCTCCAGCCCGTACAATCCTCCCTATCTTTGTAACCTCCTCCAGCCCCTACATTCCTCACTTTCTCTGTAAGCTCCCACAGCACCTTACACCCCTCCCTATATATGTAACCTCCTCCAGCCCTTACACCCTTCCCTATCTCTGTGACCACCTCCAGGCCCCTACACCCCTCCCTATCTCTGTAACCTCTTCCAGCCCCTACAACCCACCCTATCTCTGTAACCTCCTCCAGCACCTACACCCCTCCCTATCTCTGTAACCTCCTCCAGCACCTACACCCCTCCCTATCTCTGTAACCTCCTCCAGGCCCCTAAACCCCTCACTATCTCTGTAACCTGTTCTATCCCCTACACCCTTACCTATCTCTATAACCTCCTCCAGCCCCTACACCCCTCCCTATCTCTGTAACCTCCTCCAGCCCCCTACACCCCTCCCTATCTCTGTAACCTCCTCCAGCCTCTACACCCCTCCCTATCTCTGTAACCTCCTCCAGCCCCTTCACCCCTCCCTATCTCTGTAACCTCCTCCAGCCCCTACACACCTCCCTATCTCTGTTACATGCTCCAGCCCCTACAACCCTCCCTATCTCTGTTAACCTCCTCCAGCCCCTACACACCTCACTATCTCCGTAACCTCCTCCAGCCCCTACACCCGTCCCGATCTCTGTAACCTCCTCCAGCCCCTACACCCCTCCCTACCTCTGTAACCTCCTCCACACCTACATCCCTCCCTATCTCTGTAACCTCCTGCAGCCCCCTACACACCTCCCTATCCCTGTAACCTCCTCCAGCTCCTACACCCCTCCCTATCTCTGTAACCTCCTCCAGCCTCTACTCCCCTCCCTATCCCTGTACCTTCCTCCAGCACCCTACAGCCCTCCCTATCTCTGTAACACCCTCCAGCCCCTACACCCCTCCCGATCAATGTAACCTCCTCCAGCCAGTACAGCCCTCCCTTTCACTGTAACCTCCTCCAGCCCCTACACCCCTCACTATCTCTATAACCTCCTCCAGTCCCCTACACCCCTCCCTATCTCTGTAACCTCCTCCAGCCTCTACACCCCACCCTATCTCGGTAACCTGCTCCAGCCCCTACAACCCTCCCTTTCACTGTAACCTCCTCCAGCCCCTACACCCCTCCCTGTCCCTCTAACTTCCACCAGCAGACTCCGCCCCTCCCTATCTCTGTAATCTCCTCCAACGCCCTACACCACTCCCTATCACTGTAACCTCCTCCAGCCCCTACAATCCTCCCTATCTTTGTAACCTCCTCCAGTCCCCTACATCCCTCCCTATCTCTGTAACCTCCTCCAGCCCCCACACACCTCCCTATCTCTGTAACCTCCTCCAGACCCTACAACCCTCCCTATCTCTGTTACCTCCTCCAGCTCCTACAACCCTCCCTATCTCTCTAACCTCCTCCAGCTCCTGCACACGTCCCTATCTCTGTTACCTCCTCCAACCCTCCCTATCTCTGTAACCTCCCTGCAATACTCTTCTCGATCTTCCTTGCTGCAATGCTCCATCCTACCCTCACTGGAGTGGAATAAGCGGGAACTAGTTCACCCAGGGCTGCTTGTAGGCCGTCTCCCAGGCAGTTTGGCACTTTGTAAAGTGTACGCCCTGTTGCAGGTTAAGGTACGCAGCAGCCAATTTGCGCACAGCAAGATCTCACAAGGAGCCAACGTGACCCTATGATCTCCTTCCTTTGCTTCTGCTGGTTGAGGAATTAATATTAGCCGTAGGAGACAGGCGAGACATCCCTCACCCACCCACTCGGCACCCACCCACCCGGCAACCAGCACCACTCACCACCGCCCCCCCCCACAACCTGCAACCTGTGGCTCTCCTTCAATATAGTGGCTGCGGGACTTCTCACATCCACCTGAGAGGGCAGAAGGTGATCAACATTTCACCCGAAAGGCAGCACCTCCGACAGTGCGGCTCTCCCTCAGTAATGACCCTCCGACAGTGCGGCTCTCCCTTAGTACTGACCCTCCAACAGTGCGGCTCTCCCTCAGCACTGACCCTCCGACAGTGCGGCTCTCCCTCAGCACTGACCCTCCGACAGTGCGGCTCTCCCTCAGCACTGACCTTCCGACAGTGCGGCTCTCCCTCAGCACTGACCCTCCGACAGTGCGGCTCTCCCTCAGCACTGACCCTCTGACAGTGCGGCTCTCCCTCAGTACTGATCCTCCAACAGTGCGGCTCTCCCTCAGCACTGAACCTCCGACAGTGCGGCACTCCCTCAGCACTGACCCTCCGACAGTGCGGCTGTCCCGCAGCAATGACCTTCCGACAGTGCGGCTCTCCCTCAGTACTGACCCTCCGACAGTGCGGCTCTCCCTCAGTACTGACCTTCCGACAGTGCGGCACTCCCTCAGCACTGACCCTCCGACAGTGCGACACTCCCTCAGTAATGACCCTCCGACAGTGCGGCTCTCCCTCAGCAATGACCTTCCGACAGTGCGGCTCTCCCTCAGTACTGACCCTCCAACAATGCGGCTCTCCCTCAGCACTGACCCTCTGACAGTGCGGCTCTCCCTCAGCACTGACCCTCTGACAGTGCGGCGCTCCCTCGGCACATGACCCTCCTCCTCTCTAAATGCAGGATACTTCACAGCAGGGGGAGTGGCGGGGCCTCTGCAGACGCTGAGGGGGGGCCGATCGGGCATATGGCGAAAATGGCCTCGTCTGAACCTCGGTCTCCTTTCCGCAGGCGCTTTCGGGATGGACCGTCTCCCGCTGGGGATCTCGCAGCAGGAGCCACCCCCCCACCGCCGAGTCCCACAACCCGTAACTGGGCTGGCCCTCTGAAAGGGTCACTCGTCCACTCCCACCCCCACCCCCCACCCCTACTGCCTTCTCTCCCTAAACCCCGCACGTTCCGTTCCCCCCCCTTGTTCCGATTTAACAATCCGACCCCCTCTTGATCGGCCCCCACTCCCCCTTCCGATTGAACCTGCCTCTCCCCCCTGCCACCCGCACCCCCCCCAACACCACACACACACACACAACACTGTCCCCACAATCCTTGACGTCACCGGGTTTTTAGAAACCTGTCAATCTCGGCTTTAAACTCAGTGACCGAGTTCCCACCTCCGTCTTGGGTTGAGAATTCCAAAGGTTCACAACCCTCGGGAGTAAATAACATTTCTCCTCATCTCGGTCCTAAGTGTCCCCCCCCACCCCCGCCACCTCTCCCCCACCTCTTATTTTGAAATCGTGTCCCCTTGGTTCTAGGCTCCCCAGCCAAGGGCGAACGTCCGACCTGCACCTGCCCTGTCTGCCCCTTTACGCATCCCGCAGCTTTCAGTGTGACCACATGTCGCTCTTCGAAACTCTGGGGAGGACGCGGGCCCAGTCCCCCCCAGCCCCCCGGCAAACGCCCTCCGCAGCACAGGAACAAGTCCGGTGAAGCTTCCCAGCGCTCGCTCCGTGGCGATAACACCCTTCCTGAGGGGAAGGGGCCCAAAAACTGCACACAGTTGCTCCGGGCGCGGCCTGACCAAGGGTTACAGACAACTGAAGCAAGGCCTCGCCGGTCCTGTACCCGAACCCTCTCACGATGGAAGCCAACACAGCCTTCGCCTCCCCAGTTGCCTCCTCCTGCATCACCTGCGTTAGCCTTTCAGTGACTGATCGACGAGGACACCCAGCTCCCTCTGTGCACCGACACTTTCCGATCCCTCACCAGTTAAGAAACCCTCTGCGCGCCTGTCCCAGCGGCCAAAGCGGACCAGCCTCACGTTTAATCCGACATTATATCCCGTCTGCCGTGTTCTCGCCCCCTTCACTGAGTCACAGAAATCACACGTTGTAGAAGAGGCCCTTCGGCCCATCGAGTCTGTGCACCCGACACCGTGAGAAACCCCTGACCTACCTCCCTAACCCCCATTGACCAGCACTTGGCCCCCACAGCCTTGAACGTTAGGAGGCGCCAAGCGCTCGTCCAGGGGCTTTTTAAAGGATGCGAGTCTAACCCGCCTCCACCTCCCTCCCAGGCAGCGCATTCCACACCCTCACCACCCTCTGGGTAAAAAACGTTTCTCCTCACATCCCCCCCTAAACCTCCTGCCGCTCGTCTTGAACTGATGCCCCCCTCGTGACTGACCCTTCAACTAAGGGGTAACAGCTGCTCCCTATCCACCCTGTCCGTGCCCCTCATAATCTTGTCCACCTCGATCAGGTCGCCCCTCAGTCTTCTCTGCTCCAACGCAAACAACCCAAGTCTATCCAAACCTCTCTTCATCACTTAAATGTTTCATCCCCCAGGCAACGTCCTGGTGAATCTCCTCTGCACCCCCTCCAGTGCCATCACATCCTTCCTATAATGTGGTGACCAGAACTGCACCCAGTACTCCAGCTGTGGCCTCACCAAGGGTCTACACAACTCCAATATCACCTCCCTACTTTTGTCATCTATGCCTCGATTGATAAAGGCAAGTGTCCCCTGTGCCTTTTTCACCACCCCCACGAACATGCCCCTCCGCCTTCAGAGATCTATGGACACACACACGCCAAGGTCCCTTTGTTCCCCAGGACTTCCTAGTGCCATGCCGTTCATTGAACACTTCCTTGTCAAATTACTCCTTCCAAAGTGTATCACTTCATACTTTTCAGGGTTAAATTCCATCTGCCACTTATCTGCCCATTTGACCATCCCGTCTATATCTTCCTGTAGCCCAAGACACTGAACCTCATTGTTAACCAATCTTTGTGTCATCCGCAAACTTACTAATCCTACCCCCCACATAGTCATCTGTGTCGTTTATATAAATGAGGAATTATAGGGGACCCAGTACAGATCCCTGTGGTACGCCACTGGACACCGGCTTCCAGTCACTAAAGCATCCTTCTGTCATCACCCTCTGTCTCCTACAACTAAGCCAATTTTGAATCCACCTTATCAAATTACCCTGTATCCCATGTGCACTTGCCTTCCTTATAAGTCTCCCATGTGGAACCTTGTCGAAGGCTTTGCTGAAATCCATATAAACTACATCCACTGCACTACCCTCATCTACACACCTGGTCACCTCCTCAAAAAATTCAATCAAATTTGTTAGGCATGACCTCCCTCTGACAAAGCCATGCTGACTATCCTTGATCAAACCTTTGCCTCTCCGAGTGGAGATAGATTCTCTCCTTCAGAATTTTCTCCAATAGTTTCCCTAACACTGACATGAGACTCACAGGTCTGTAGTCCCCTGGCTTATCTCGATAACCCTTCTTAAATAGCGGAACCGCATTAGCTGTTCTCCAGTCCTCTGGCACCTCCCCATGGCCAGAGAGGAATTAAAAATTCAGGTCAGAGCCCCTGCGATCTCCTCCCTTGCCTCCCTCAGCAGTCTGGGACACAAATCACCCGGACCTGGAGTTCTGTCCACTTTTAACCCTGCCAATGCCTCCAATACTTTGTCACTCCCTATATCAATTAGCTTAAGAACCTCGCAGTCTCTCTCCCCGAGCAACTGAAGCAAGGCTTCGCTACTCCTGTACTCAAACCCTCTCACAACGGAAGCCAACACACCATTCGCCTCCCCAGTTGCCTCCTCCTGCATCAACTGTGTTAGCCTTTCAGTGACCGATTGACGAGGACACCCAGGTCCCTGTTTACACCGACACTTTCTAATCCCTCACCGTCCCTGCGCACCTGACCCTCCGGCCAAAGCGGACCGGCCTCAGGTTTACTCCGACATTATGTCCCGTCTGCCATGTGCTGTTCCCTTCGCTGAGTCTGCCCAAACTTCCTCACAAGGGAGCTGTATGTGTCAAGGCGGACCCCGGCGGCTCTCGGGAGCAGAGTCTCCGCGTTGCACCGATGGTAGCTCCATCCACGCTCCCCCAGCGTTACCTCCTGTCACGTCCGGGACTGAGACCGTCTTGACATCGGCCTGACGGTGGTCTCTGTCTGTGTGTGTGTGTGTGTGTGTGTGTGTGTGTGTGTGTGCCGGGGGGTTGGGGGGGGCGTCCAAACCCCAGTCAGGCCGGGCTGCATTTCAAATCTTCTGGATCAATAAACCAGCTTTGTTTCCTACACACCGTGGCCTGGGACCTTGTTTGTGAGAGAAGCGGACAGCGGAGTCACCACTTATTACTGATATTTCCGTCCTGTTAGTATCTGTGCCCCGGGGCAGGGGTTGGTGGGAGGTGGGTGGTGGAGATCGTGGGGCCCCCCAGGTTCATGCGTTCGGGGTGCTTTATGTGTGAAGTTTGTTTCTTACCTCCCTCAACACAGTCCCCATCAAACACCCCCAGGACAGGTACAGCACGGGGTTAGATACAGAGTAAAGCTCCCTCAACACAGTCCCCATCAAACACTCCCAGGACAGGTACAGCACGGGGTTAAATACAGAGTAAATAACCCTCTACACTGTCCCCATCAAACACTCCCAGGACAGGTACAGCACGGGGTTAGATACAGAGTAAAGCTCCCTCTACACTGTCCCCATCAAACACTCCCAGGACAGGTACAGCACGGGGTTAGATACAGAGTAAAGCTCCCTCTACACTGTCCCCATCAAACACTCCCAGGACAGGTACAGCACGGGGTTAGATACAGAGTAAAGCTCCCTCAACACAGTCCCCATCAAACACTCCCAGGACAGGTACAGCACAGGGTTAGATACAGAGTAAAACTCCCTCTACACTGACCCCATCAAACACACCCAGGACAGGTACAGCATGGGGTTAGATACAGAGTAAAACTCCCTCTACACCGTCCCCATGAAACACTCCCAGGACAGGTACAGCATGGGGTTAGATACAGAGTAAAGCTCCCTCTACACCATCCCCATCAAACACTCCCAAGACAGGTACAGCACGGGGTTAGATACAGAGTAAAGCTCCTTATATGCTGTTCCCATCAAACACTCCCAGGACTGGTACAGCACGGGGTTAGATACAGAGTAAAGTTCCCTCTACACTGTCCCCATCAAACACTCCCAGGACAGGTACAGCCCAGGGTTAGATACAAAGTAAAGCTCCCTCTACACTGTCTCCATCAAAAACTCCCAGGGCAGGTACAGCACAGGATTAGATACAGAGTAAATCTCCCTCTACACTGTCCCCATCAAACACTCCCAGGACAGGTACAGCCCGGGGTTAGATACAGAGTAAAGCTCCCTCTACACTGTGCCCATCAAACACTCCCAGGACAGGGACAGCATGGGGTTAGATACAGAGTAAAGCTCCCTCTACACTGTCCCCATCAAACACTCCCAGGACAGGTACAGCACGGGGTTAGATACAGAGTAAAGCTCCCTCTACACTGTCCCCGTCAAACACTCCCAGGACTGGTACAGCACGGGGTTAGATACAGAGTAAATAACCCTCTACACTGTCCCCATCAAACACTCCCAGGACAGGTACAGCACGGGGTTAGATACAGAGTAAAGCTCCCTCTACACTGTCCCCGTCAAACACTCCCAGGACTGGTACAGCACGGGGTTAGATACAGAGTAAAGCTCCCTCTACACTGTCCCCATCAAACACTCCCAGGATAGGTACAGCAAGGGGTTAGATACAGAGTAAAGCTCCCTCTACACCGTCCCTATCAAACATTCCCAGGACAGGTACAGCACGGGGTTAGATACAGAGTAAAGCTCCCTCTACACTGTCCCCATCAAACACACCCAGGACAGGTACAGCAAGGGGTTAGATACAGAGTAAAGCTCCCTCTACACCGTCCCTATCAAACATTCCCAGGACAGGTACAGCACGGGGTTAGATACAGAGTAAAGCTCCCTCTACACTGTCCCCATCAAACACACCCAGGACAGGTACAGCACGGGATTAGATACAGGGTAAAGCTCCCTCTACACTGTCCCCGTCAAACACTCCCAGGACAGGTACAGCACGGGGTTAGATATAGAATAAAGCTCCCTCTACACTGTCCCCATCAAACACTCCCAGGACAGGTACAGCACGGGGTTAGATACAGAGTAAAGCTCCCTCAACACAGTCCCCATCGAACACTCCCAGGACAGGTACAACATGGGGTTAGATACAGAGTAAAGTTCCCTCTACACTGTCCCCATCAAACACTCCCAGGACAGGTACAGCACGGGGTTAGATACAGAGTAAAGCTCCCTCTACACTGTCCCCATCAAACACTCCCAGGACAGGTACAGCACGGGGTTAGATACAGAGTAAATCTCCCTCTACACTGTCCCCATCAAACACTCCCAGGACAGGTACAGCACGGGGTTAGATACAGAGTAAAGCTCCCTCTACACTGTCCCCATCAAACACTCCCAGGACAGGTACAACATGGGGTTAGATACAGAGTAAAGTTCCCTCTACACTGTCCCCATCAAACACTCCCAGGACAGGTACAGCACGGGGTTAGATACAGAGTAAAGCTCCCTCTACACTGTCCCCATCAAACACTCCCAGGACAGGTACAGCACGGGGTTAGGTACAGAGTAAGGCATATTAACACATATATAATGTGTGTGAGGACCACCTCAGTTGGGTGCAAGTTGAGTCCCCTCATTTAGCAGTCCAGTTCTGTCTGTCAATGTGTGTAGTTGTGACGTTAGTGAGGATGTGCGTTGCCAGCACTGTAGCACTCCCAGCCCGTACGTTTTCAAGAGGAACATAGAAACTAGGAGCAGGAGTAGGCCATTCAGCCCTTCGAGCCTGCTCTGCCATTTGAAGTGATCATGGCTGATCCTCTATCCCAGCGCCATACTCCCGGCTTCTCCCCACATCACCCTTGATGTTAAGTCTTAAGTTTATTGACCCCAGTAGCCCAAGTGTCAGGCGATGACCATCTCCAACAAGAGAGAATCCAACCATCACCCCCCCCTACCCCACCCTTGATGTTCAATGGCATACCATCACTGAATCCTCCCACTATCAACATCCTGGGGGGTTTACCATTACCCAGAAACTGAAGTGGGGACCCGGCCATCCCCAATTATTGACATTAAAGCTCCGTCTACAACCCTGGTTACTCAATTTGCCAGGGCGCTGGTCCCAGCACGGTTCAAGTGAAGTCTTCCCCAGCCGAACAGCTGCACCACCCCCCCGCCCCGAGCGGGCGACCCGGCAGTGGAGACCCGCTTATCCCACGTCGTTCTTGGAGAGCCACGCATTCGCGCTCTTGATTTTGATGGACCTCAGGCCAATTTTTTCACGTCTCGAAAACAGAAATCCCAAGGTAACCCCCCCCCCCCACCTTCGCAAACTCCTCGACCACCCTAACCAGACTGTCCCGTGCTACGACCAGCACCATTTTTTCCACTCCCCCAACTTGAAATGGGGCCCTGTGCCACGGCGTATGTGTTCTTATATAGACCGTTTCCTTACCTTCCCAGCAACCTTTGCTCCCGTTCAAACACGGATTCTGGAACGATCCCGGCAGGTTAGAAATAATGCACCTATCAAACAAAGGAGCAAGTCAGGAAGCAGGAAACTAAAGACCCATTTAGCCTAACGCTGGGTGGCGGGGGGGGGGGGGGGCGGTGGTGTGGGGGGTGGGGTGGGGTGGGGGGGGGGGGTTGAGGGTGGGTGTGGGTGGACAATGCTGGAAACCGTCAGGAAGGAAGTGATCGGAGGACACGCACACGGAAAATCTCAAAACAGTCGAGCAACGTGGTTTTGGGAAAGGGAAATTGTGTTGATACGAAGGCACAGGGAACAAGGCACGAGTCAGGAGTCGGGGATGGGACACTCCCCCCACTTGGCCTGGATCAGTTGCAGCTCCCACAACCCTCGAGAAGCTCGACACCGTCCAGGACAAAGCAGCCCCCCCCCCCCCCCCCCCCCCCAGCTCGATCAGCCCCCCATCCACAAACATTCACTCCCTCCCACCCACCGACGCACAGTAGCAGCAGCGTGTGTACCATCTACAAGATGCACTGCAGCAACTCGCCAAGGCTCCTTCGACAGCGCCGCCCAAACCCACGGCCGCTACCGTCTAGAAGGACAAGGGCAGCAGACACATGGGGAACACCCACCACCTGGAAGTTCCCCCTCCGAGCCCCTCACCATATATCGGCCGTTCCTTCACTGTCGCTAGGTCCAAATCCTGGAACTCCCTCCCTAACAGCGCCGTGGGTGTACCTACACCACAGGGGACAAAATCCTGGAACTCCCTCCCTAACAGCACTGTGGGTGTAACTACTCCACAGGGACAAAATCCTGGAACTCCCTCCCTAACAGCGCTGTGGGTGTACCTACACCACAGGGACAAAATCCTGGAACTCCCTCCCTAACAGCGCTGTGGGTGTACCTACACCACAGGGACAAAATCCAGGAACTCCCTCCCTAACAGCACCGTGGGTGTACCTACAACACAGGGACAAAATCTTGGAACTCCCTCCCTAACAGCGCCGTGGGTGTATCTACACCAAAGGGACAAAATCCTGGAACTCCCTCCCTAACAGCACCGTGGGTGTACCTACACCACAGGGACAAAATCCTGGAACTCCCTCCCTAACAGCGCTGTGGGTGTACCTACACCACAGGGGACGAAATCCTGGAACTGCCTCCCTAACAGCACCGTGGGTGTACCTACACCACAGGGGACGAAATCCTGGAACTGCCTCCCTAACAGCACTGTGGATGTACCTACACCACAGGGGACAAAATCCTGGAACTCCCTCCCTAACAGCGCTGTGGGTGTACCTACACCACAGGGAACAAAAACCTGGACATCCCTCCCTAACAGCGCAGTGGGTGTACCTACACCACATGGACAAAATCCTGGAACTCCCTCCCTAACAGCGCTGTGGGTGTACCTACACCACAGAGACAAAATCCTGGAACTCCCTCCCTAACAGCACTGTGGGTGTACCTACACCACATGGACAAAATCCTGGAACTCCCTCCCTAACAGCACTGTGGGTGTACCTACAACACAAGGGACAAAATCCTGGAACTCCCTACCTAACAGTGCTGTGGGTGTATCTACACCACAGGGGACAAAATCCTGGAACTCCCTCCCTAACAGCGCTGTGGGTGTACCTACACCACAGGGGACAAAATCCTGGAACTCCCTCCCTAACAGCGCTGTGGGTGTACCTACAACACAAGGGACAAAATCCTGGAACTCCCTCCCTAACAGCGCTGTGGGTGTACCTACACCACAGGGGACAAAATCCTGGAACTCCCTCCCTAACAGCGCTAAGGGTGTACCTACATCACAGGGGACAATATGCTGGAACTCCCTCACTAACAGTGCTGTGGGTGTACATCCACCACACTGGGGACAAAATCCTGGAACTCCCTCCCTAACAGCGCCGTGGGTGCACCTGATGGTTCAAGAAGGCAGCTCACCACCACCTTCTCAAGGGGGCGATTAGGGATGGGTAATAAATGCTGGGCCCAGCCAGCGAAGTCCACGTCCCATGAATGAATTTTAAAACGTGACGGTACAATACGAAGGTAGACTGAAAGCTGTTTTACAGCTAATGAGGAAAATGTCCCGTTAACTGTTCCTTTGGCTGGCATCTTAGCGGAGTTTCCACGTCGCAGCTCTTCTGTTCAGTTGCCTTCCTGTCTGTAAATTCCACGTTTCCACCCCAAAAAGATCTTGGTTCGCAGGAGGTTTCTCAGGATGGTTCATCTGCAATGTCCATCCACAATACTTCTGAGGGAGAGAGAGAGAGATAGAGAAAGAGAGAGATGTCTCTTGCAGTCTTTCAGTATATCCAGCCTGTCTCAGCTCTGACTTTGTAAAGTGCGTTCTGAAAAGGGCCTTGCTGGCTCTATATTCCAGAGGAATTTGAGGACCCGTGACGGCTGTAGTCATTGTGTTGTCGAACCGGTAATGGCATCATTGATGTCTCATCTCAGAAACCGTTGAAGGGAAGTTCTGCAAAAATCCCCCGCTATCAACATTCTGGGGGTTACCATTGACCAGAAACTGAACTGGGGACCCAGCCATACAAATACTGTGGCTACTAGAGCAGGTCAGAGGCTGGGAATCCTGTGGAGAGTAACTCACCTCCTGATTCCCCACCCCCACCCCCCCACAAAGCCTGTCCACCATCTACAAGGCACAAGTCAGGAGTGGGATGGGACACTCCCCACTTTGCCTGGATGAGTTGCAGCTCCCACAACACTCGAGAAGCTCGACACCGTCCAGGACAAAGCAGCAACCCCCCCCCCCACCCCGCTCGATCGGCACCCCATCCACAAACATTCACTCCCTCCACCCACCGACGCACAGTAGCAGCAGCGTGTGTACCATCTACAAGATGCACTGCAGCAACTCGCCAAGGCTGTTTAGACAGCACCTGCCATCTAGAAGGGCAAGGGTATCAGATAGATTGGAACACCACCATCTGGAAATTCCCCTCTGAGCCACTCACCATCCTGACTTGGAAATATATCGCCGTTCCTTCACCGTCGCTGGGTCAAAATCCTGGAACTCCCTCCCTAACAGGGCCGTGGGTGTACCTACACCACAGGGACAAAATCCTGGAACTCACTCCCTAACAGCGCTGTGGGTGTACCTACTCCACAGGGACAAAATCCTGGAACTCCCTCCCTAACAGGGCCGTGGGTGTACCTACACCACAGGGACAAAATCCTGGAACTCACTCCCTAACAGCACTGTGGGTGTACCTACACCACAGGGGACAAAATCCTGGAACTCCCTCCCTAACAGCGCTGTGGGTGTACCTACACATCAGGGGACAAAATCCTGGAACTCCCTCCCTAACAGCGCTGTGGGTGTACCTACACCACAGGGACAAAATCCTGGAACTCCTTTCCTAACAGCACCATGCGTGTACCTACACTACAGGGACAAAATCCTGGAACTTCATCCCTAACAGCACTGTAGGTGTACCTACACCACATGGACAAAATCCTGGAACTCCCTCCCTAACAGCACTGTGGGTGCACCTACACCACAGGGACAAAATCCTGGAACTCCCTCCCAAACAGCACCATGGGTGTACCTACACCACAGGGGACAAAATCCTGGAACTCCCTCCCTAACAGCGCTGTGGGTGTAGCTACACCACAGGGACAAAATCCTGGAACTCCCTCCCTAACAGCACCATGGGTGTACCTACACCACAGGGGACAAAATCCTGGAACTCCCTCCCTAACAGCGCTGTGGGTGTAGCTACACCACAGGGACAAAATCCTGGAACTCACTCCCTAACAGCGCTGTGGGTGTACCTACACCACAGAGACCCACATTCAACAAATGAGTAAAACAAATCTCTCTGGATTTCAAGATTTCTCTATATTTATGATACACATACAATATGATTATTAAATTTATCTCTATTTATACTGACACATACATAATGCTGATTAAATCTCTTTATATTAACACATAATATAATTCAATTTCCGTCTGTATATATGTTAACGTATGTATATGATTATTAAAGCTTTCTGTATATATATATATAACACAAATATATGATTATTAAATTTTGCTCTGTATATATTAACAGATGTATATTAATAAAGTTCTCTTTCTATACACATTAACATATATATGATTTCTCTATATATATTAACAAATATATATGATTAATAACGCTCTCCCTATATATGCACATTAACATAATATGATTTTTAAATCTATATATATTAACGCTTATATAATGATTATAAAATCCCCACTATATACATCAACACTTATATATGATTATAAAGCTCCCTCTATATATATTAAAACATATATAAAAAGATAATTAAAGCCCCCTGTATATACATTAATATTTATATAATGATTATAAAGGTCTCTCTGTATACATTAATACCTATATAATATGATTATAAAGCCCCCTCTATATATGTTAACACATATATGATTATTAACGCTCCCTCTATATACGTTAACATTTATATATGACCATAAAGCTTCCTCTGTATAAACATTTATACAATATGATTATAATGCTCCCTATATACATTAACAGTTATATATGATTATAAAGTGCCCTTTATATACATCAACATTTATATGATTATAAAGCTCCCTCTATATACATGATTATAAAGCTCCCTCTATATACATTTACACAAATATAATATGGTTATAAAGCTCCCTCCATATACATTAATAATTATATATGATTATTAAAGCCCCCCGCATACATTAACAATTATATAACATGGTTATAAAGCTCCCTCTATATACATTAATAATTATATGAGTATTAAAGACCCTTATATACATTAACACTTATATAACATGGTTATGAAGCTCCCTCTATATACATTAACAATTATATATGACTATTAAAGCCCCCTGCATACATTAACAATTATATAACATGGTTATAAAGCTTCCTCTATATACATTAACAATTATATATGATGATTAAAGCCCCTATATACAATAACAATTATATAACATGGTTATAAAGCTCCCTCTATATACATTAACAATTAAATATTATTAAAGCCCCCTATACACATTAATAATTATATATGATTATTAAAGCCCCCTATATACATTAACACTTATATAACATGGTTATAAAGCTCCCTCTATATACATTAACAATTATATATGATTATTAAAGCCCCCTGCATACATTAACAATTATATAACATGGTTATAAAGCTTCCTCTATATACATTAACAATTATATATGATTATTAAAGCCCCCTATATACATTAACAATTATGTGACATGGTTATAAAGCTTCCTCTATATACATTAACAATTATATATGATTATTAAAGCCCCCTATATACATTAACAATTATATAACATGGTTATAAAGCTCCCTCTATATACATTAACAATTAAATATTATTAAAGCTCCCTATACACATTAATAATTATATATGATTATCAAAGCCCCTATATACATTAACTCTTATATAACATGGTTATAAAGCTCCCTCTATATACATTAACAATTATATATGATTATCAAAGCCCCCTATATACATTGACAATTATATATGATTATTAAAGCCCCTTATATACATTAATAATTATATATAATTATTAAAGCCCCCTATATACATTGACAATTATATATGATTATTAAAGCCCCTTATATACATTAATAATTATATATAATTATTAAAGCCCCCTATATACATTGACAATTATATAGGATTATTAAAGCCCCCTATATACATTAATAATTATATATGATTATTAAAGCCCCCTATATACATTGACAATTATATAACATGGTTATAAAGCTCCCTCTTCCCTTGTCCTCAGACCCTGCAGCTGAGAAGTGCTCCCCCTCTGGCCGAGAGGGATGCAGCAGGCAGCGGAGACCCCGCCCCTCCCCCCCACCCCTCCCCGCCATCCACCTTCCGGCCGTTCCCATTGGTCGGAGGACCAACGGCCGGCCCCTGTGCCGCGGGCCCCGCCCCCGAGCGTTCCCATTAGTTGGAGGACCCGCAAGGCGGCCTGGGTCCTCCAGGGGTGCGCTCTCCCTCCTGATTGGCCGAGGCGCTTGTCAGTCATGGCCCGCGCATGGAGAGGGGGGGAGGGGGGGGAAGGAGGCTGGTCACGTGGTCTTCGGACAAGGCGCCGCGGCCGTTGCTGAAGCCGCTTGTTTGCCGGCGGCGGAGAGAAGCTCCGGGAGGCCCCGGTTCGTATTTCTTTTCATCTGTTGTTCTACTTATCGCTCCGACCTGTCGTTTCTGACGAATAATTTTTGGGGGGGCGGAGAAAAAATTCCGCCTCGGATGAAGCGGTGCGGGGGGGGCGGGGGGGGGGGTTGGGCGGAGATCCCGACCCCAGCGTGCCGCAGGCGGAGCGCTCTCTGCGCAGGCGCGGCTCGGCGGTGGGGGGGGGGGGGGGGGCGTGGGGGAGCGGGGGTCCTGCCGAGCATGCGCGGCCCTGAGCGGGGGCGGGGTTCGGTTGGGCGCATGCGCGTCGCAGGAGCGCGCCAGTGTTGGGGATCGCATCGGACATGCGCGGCTCTGGGTGGGTGCCTGGGCGCCAGTGGTGGGCGGGGCCGTGTCAGCAGCGCACGCGGCCACCCTCCCCTCCTTCTCCTCCCCCCGTCTCGAGATCAAAGCGGCGGCTGGAGCTCCACCGCGCAGGCGCGCTGGGCGGATAGGGCGGTTTCAGGCGCGCGGGGCCGTCTGGGTAGAAATGGCCTCCATTTTGACCCCTCCCACGTCATTATGCCTCTTTTTCCCTTTAAAGCCATAAGGAATAGAAAGGGGTCGTGGTGGGGCAGTGGCAGAATGGTTTTGGCACTGGACTCGTAATCCAGGGGTAATGCGGGGTTCAGTACTCCTGGGTGTTTGAATTTGAACTCAGTGAAAACCTGGAGCTAAAAGTCCAACGGTGACCATTGCCGCTTGCTCATGAAAACCCCACTTCCTTCTCTGTCGGCGGGTGGGAGGGAAACCTGCCGTCCTTACTAGGCCTGGCCTACACGTGACCCCAGACCCTCGTTGCAGCGATGTGGTTGAGCGTTAAATGCCCTCCGAACGAGGGCAGTTAGGGACGAGTAACAAATGCCTGACTGGCCAGTGACGCCCCCTTCCCACGTTTGGGTGAACACAAAAGACTGTTTGGCCCCCTCGAGCCTGACCCTCCATTTGGATAGATATTGATTTATTCGTTCAAGGGGGTGTGGGTGTTGCTGGGCCGGGCCCAGCATTTATTGCCCATCCTTAATTGCCCCCTTGAGAATGTGGTGGGTGAGCTGCCTTATTGAACCACCAGGTACAGCCACGGTGCTGTTAGGGAGGGAGTTCCAGGATTTTGTCCCCTGTGGTGTAGGTACACCCACAGCGCTGTTAGGGAGGGAGTTCCAGGATTTTGTCCCCTGTGGTGTAGGTACACCCACAGCGCTGTTAGGGAGTGAGTTCCAGGATTTTGTCCCTGTGGTGTAGGTACACCCACGGCGCTGTTAGGGAGGGAGTTCCAGGATTTTGACCCTGTGGTGTAGGTACACCCACAGCGCTATTAGGGAGTGAGTTCCAGGATTTTGTCCCTGTGGTGTAGGTACACCCACGGCGCTGTTAGGGAGGGAGTTCCAGGATTTTGACCCAGCGACAGTGAAGGAACGGCCAATATATTTTCAAATCGGGATGGTGAGGGGCTCGGAAGGGAACTTCCAGGTGGTGGGTGTTCCCCATGTGTCTGCTTCCCCTGGCTTTCTAGGTGGTACGTTCAAACATATGAAATAGGAACAGGAGGAGGCCATTCAGCCCTTCGAGGCCTTTTCGGCCACTCAATAAGATCGTGGCTGATTTGCTTGAGTTTCGAGTCCCACATTCCCATCTCTCCCCGATAACCTTCGATTCTCTTGCCCAACAAGAATCTCTCTATCTCCGCCTTAAAAATATTCAGTGGACCCCCGTCTCCACCACCTCCTGAGGCAGAGAGTTCCAAACTCACACAACCCTCTGAGAGAAAAAAATTTCTCCTCATCTCTGTCCAAAAAGGGCGACCCCCTCATTTTAAAACAGTGACACCCTTGTTCTGGGCTCACCCACAAGAGGAAACATCCACTCCACGTCCACCTTGTCAAGGCCGTTCAGGATCTTGTAAACTTCAATCCAGTCACCCACACCACCCCCATCGTTATTCTAAACTCCAATGGGAACAAGCCCAGTCTGTCCAACCCTTTCCTCACAAGACTGTTCGGTCCCCTCGAGCCTGACCCTCCATTGGATAGATATTAATTTATTCGTTCATGGGGGTGTGGGTGTTGCTGGGCTGGGCCCAGCATTTAATGCCCATCCCTAATTGCCCCCTTGAGAAGTTGGTGGGTGAGCTGCCTTCTCGAACCGCTGCAGTCCCCCTGTGGTGTAGGTACACCCACGGCTCTGTTAGGGAGGGAGTTCCAGGATTTTGTCCCCTGTGTGGTGTAGGTACACCCACAGCGTTGTTAGGGAGGGAGTTCCAGGATTTTGTCCCCTGTGTGGTGTAGGTACACCCACAGCGTTGTTAGGGAGGGAGTTCCAGGATTTTGTCCCTGTGGTGTAGGTACACCCACAGCGCTGTTAAGGAAGGAGTTCCAGAATTTTGTCCCTGTGGTGTAGGGACACCCACAGCGCTGTTAGGGAGGGAGTTCCAGGATTTTGTCCCTGTGGTGTAGGTAAACCCACAGCGCTGTTAGGGAGGGAGTTCCAGGATTTTGTCCCTGTGGTGTAGGTACACCCACAGCGCTGTTAGGGAGGGAGTTCCAGGATTTTGTCCCTGTGGTGTAGGTACACCCACAACGGTGTTAGATAGGGAGTTCCAGGATTTTGTCCCTGTGGTGTAGGTACACCTACAGCGCTGTTAGGGAGGGAGTTCCAGGATTTTGTCCCTGTGGTGTAGGTACACCCACAGCGCTGTTATGGAGTGAGTTCCAGGATTTTGTCCCTGCGGTGTAGGTACACCCACAGCGCTGTTATGGAGTGAGTTCCAGGATTTTGTCCCTGCGGTGTAGGTACACCCAGGTATCAATCTGGTAAACCTCCTCCAAGGCGTTCGCTGCCACTGGGTCAAAATCCTGGAACGCCTGCCCTAACAGCACTGTGGATGTTCGTATACCACAGGGAGTGCAATGGTTCAGGAAGGAAGCTCGCCAGGCAACTTATCAAGGGGTAATAAATGCTGGGCCCGGCCAACGAAGCCCACATGCCCTGAAAGAGATTTTTTTTCAAAGAAACCGATCACCTGCCCGACCTCTCCTGATCAGGCGATCCCCTTCGTCTTGGGAGTCAGCCGAGTGACCCTTCTCTCAACTGCTTCCAAGTACAGGGAAATTCCTCCTTGAGACAGGAGGCCACAGCTGGGACGCAGCACACTCGGGTGTGACCCAAGCCGCCGGAAAAGAGTGCACGCGGCAACAGGAGCCGCTGCTATCGTTCTCCCGTTGGTCAGTTAACCTCCCTCTCTTTGAGTATTGCTGGAAAAAAGAGACGCGTCACAGCGTTTCGTCTTGCACCCGTCACGGGGACACTTAGCAAGAATACCGACGCAAGGGGGAAAACAACAATTTGTATCGCATGTGAGGAGAGTGCCATTTGGTTGGCCTGTTTCAGTCAACAAGATAGGTGACAGCCATTCGCTGACTCATTCCTCAGGGGCAATGCTTTGACCAATGAGGGTCAATCTGCCTGGTTCAATGCTTGGCATTTAACCGTCAGTCACCAGCACTGATGCGTTCTCCATGGCAACGCCATTTGCCAATCAGATCAATCCGCACTCTCTTCACGTGCAGTGCAAATTGTTGTTTCCTCCCTCATATTGGTATTCATGCGGTGTCCTGATGAGGGCGAGGCAAAAAGCTTCAACGCGTCTCTACTTTCAGCACCGCGCAAGTTCTGCGCGGACCGACCACCACTTCCCCCTTATGCAGCGGGAGGCCCTGCAGCCCACCGAGTCGGTGCCATCCTCTGCGGGCCCATCCACCCAATCCCATTCCGCTGCGAGTTCGTTTTTCCCTTTCGATTCTTTCCTGGGACGTGGGCGCCGCCGGCATTTGTGGCCCATCCCCTAATTGCCCCTGAGCCGAGGGTTGAAATGTGAGTAACGGAGGGGGAAGGCGGGGGGGGGGGGTTAGATATGGGTAACGCAGTAGATGTAATATATTGAGATTTCCAGAAAGACGTCAACCACGTCGCTGTGGGTCTGGAGTCACGTGTAGGGCCAAGACTGGGTGAGGGCAGCAGGTATCCTTCCCTGAAGGGGATTCGTGAACCGGATCTACCCCCCCACCCCACCCCCCGCTGCTGACTCAGGTTGACCGTGCTCGCCTTTTCTTCTTACCCAGTGTTTCCCGTCTCGTCCCGCAGGGCGTCGGAAATGGAGGAGCCGCAGACGGGAGGCGCGGACGGACCGCCGGCCGGGGAGGCGCCGGAGAAGCCGGAGCCGCCGGCGGGAGCGGGGGGCGCCGGGGAGAAGCCGTTCCACTGCCCCGGCTGCGGACTGGGGTTCCGCCGCTCCTCCAACATGGCGCGGCACCGGTGCCGGCAGGGCGGCCAGCGGCCCTACCCCTGCGGCGACTGCGCCCGGGCCTTCAACTACCCGTCGGAGCTGGCCATCCACCGCCGCAGCCACACCCGGGAGCGGCCCTTCATCTGCTCGGCCTGTGGCAAGGGCTTCCTCTACTCCTCCAACCTGCTGACCCACCAGCGGGTCCACACGGGGGAGCGGCCCTTCGCCTGCCCGCTGTGCGGCAAGGGCTTCACCCGCTCGTCCAGCCTGGCTGCCCACCGGCGGGTGCACTCGGAGGAGCGGCCCTACCCCTGCGGGGGCTGCCCCCGCCGCTTCAAGAGCGAGAAGGAGCTGAAGATCCACCGGCGGCTGCACGAGGGGGAGCGGCCCTACCCCTGCGGGGTGTGCGGCAAGGCCTTCACCCAGCTGGCCGTCCTGCTGACCCACCAGCGGGCCCACACCGGCGAGCGGCCCTTCGTCTGCTCCCTCTGCGGCAAGGCCTTCGCCCGCTCCTCCAGCCTGACAGCCCACGCCGGCGTCCACTCCGACGCCCGGCCCTTCCCCTGCCCCCGCTGCGACAAGCGCTTCAAGAGCGCCAAGGAGCTGAAGGTGCACGGGCAGGTGCACTCGGAGGAGCGGCCCTTCCCCTGCGACGTCTGCGGCGAGCGCTTCCGCCAGGCGCGCAACCTGCAAGCCCACCGGCGCACCCACACCGGCGAGCGGCCCTTCGCCTGCTCCCTCTGCTCCAAGTCCTTCGCCCGCTCCTCCAGCCTGCTGGCCCACCAGCGGGTGCACAGCGACGACCGGCCCTTCCCCTGCCCCGACTGCGCCAAGCGCTTCAAGAGCGCCAAGGAGCTGGCCACCCACCGCCGGGTCCACACCGGCGAGCGGCCCTACCCCTGCCCGCTCTGCCCCCGCCGCTTCACCCAGCCCTCCATCCTGCAGACCCACCGCCGAGTCCACACCGGCGAGCGGCCCTACCCCTGCCCGCTCTGCCCCCGCCGCTTCATCTGCGCCTCCAGCCTGCTCAACCACCGCCGGGTCCACACCCGCGAGCGGCCCTTCCCCTGCCCGGTCTGCGGCAAGACCTTCCGCCAATCTGCTAACCTGCAGACCCACCGGAGGCTCCACCTCTGACCCGGCCCCCAGGTCCCCGACTGCACCGCCGTGAGCGAGGGGGAGGAGGAGGCGGGGGGGGTGGTGCGGGAGGAGGAATGGGTGGGGGGGTTAGTTGGGAAACCCGGCCCTTCCTTTACTGCACCGCGGTGAGCGAGGGGTGGGTGGGGTTAGTAGGAAACCTGGCCCCAGGTCCCCGACTGCACTGCTGTGAGCGAAGGGGAGGGAGGAGGAGGAGGGGGATGGGGGGTTAGTGGGAAACCCGGCCCTTCCTTGACTGCACCGCGGTGAGCGAGGGGTGGGGGGGGGGAGGGTGTAGGGGGTGTTAGTAGGAAACCCGGCCCTGCACCGCCGTGAATGAAGGGGAGGGGTTGGGGGGGGTGCGGAACGAGGAATGGGGGGTGGGGGGGTTAGTTGGGAAACCCGGCCCTTCCTTGACTGCACCGCAGTGAGCGAGGGGTCGGGGGGGAGGGGGTAGGGTGGGGTTAGTAGGAAACCCGGCCCCAGGTCCCCGCCTGCACCGCCGTGAATGAGGGGGAGGGGTTGGGGGGGTGCGGGAGGAGGAATGGGGGGGTTAGTTGGGAAACACGGCCCTTCCTTGACTGCACCGCGGTGAGCGAGGGGTGGGGGGGTGCAGGTGGGGTTAGTTAGTAGGATACCTGGCCCCAGGTCCCCGACTGCACCGCCGTGAACGAGGGGGAGGGAGATGGAGGAGGGGGTGTGGGGGGTTAGTGGGAAACCCGGCCCTTCCCCGACTGCACCGCCGTGAGCGAGAGGGAGGGGGGAGGAGGGGGTGTTAGTGGGAAACCCGGCCCTTCCCGACTGCGCCGCCGTGGGTGAGGGGGAGGGAGAAGGAGGGGGGGTTAGTGGGAAACCCGGCCCTTCCCCGACTGCACCACCGTGAGCGAGAAGAAGGGGTTCGGGGTGGGGGGGGGGGAGGCGGGAGGAGGACTGGGGGGTGGGGTTAGTGGGAAACCCGGCCCTTCCTTGACTGCACCGCGGTGAGCGAGGGGTGGGGGGGGGGCGGTGGGTGGGGTTAGTAGGAAACCCGGCCCCAGGTCCCCGACTGCACCGCCGTGAGCGAGGGGGAGGGAGGAGGGGGGGGGGTGGTTAGTGGGAAACCCGGCCCTTCCTTGACTGCACCGCGGAGAGCAGGGGGGGGTGGTGGGAGGAGAGGGGGAGGGGTGGCGTTAGTGGGGAAACACGGCCCTTCCGCCCATCGAGCCCGCGACGCCCCCTTTCATGCAGGGTGCGCAGGGGGGGCATCAGTCACCGACACCAGCAGCAAGGAAGCTACCGCTGAAACCCTTTGTACCAAACACTAAGTCCGGGCTTCGCTCAGATGTTGTGTCCTTTTCCTTTGAGGTTGCTAAATTTTAGAAGTGGGGGGTTGGGTGGGTGGGTGTGGGGGGGGGGGGGCGGTGGTGGAGGAGGGTAGGGGAGCAGAGGAGGTTGGGGTGGTGGGGGAAGGGGGGGGATCGAATCGAGGCCTTCAAAATCACCAGGGCCCGTGGTAGAGCGAGGGAGGGGAGAGGCTGCGCCCAGAGGGTGGGGCAGGGATGGAGGAGAATTGGGGGGGGGTGGGGTGGGGAAGCAGAGTTTGGGGAGGGGGTGGGAGGGGGGGGAGGGGAGGTGAGAATTCTTTTTGGACAGGCAGAGAGTGGCTGGGATCTGGAAGGCGCTGCCCGAAGGTGAGGGTGGGGGGGATTGGGGGGGGGCAGTGGTGGTGGGGGGGGGGGGTGGTGTTGTGGAAGCAGATCCACCCTCGGGAAGGGGGGGGGGGGCTGTTGGAATTGGAGAAATACTTGGAAGGGGAGATATTGGAAGGAAAATTGGGGGCGTGGGGCTGGAGTGGGGTTAATCGGATTGATCGGATATTCACATCTGCATCTGTTTCGCAGGAACAGGAGGGGAGGCCATTCAGCCCCTCCTTGAGCCTGTTACACAGGAACAGGAGGAGGCCATTCAGCCCCTCCTTGAGCCTGTTACACAGGAACAGGAGGAGGCCATTCAGCCCTTCAGCCCCTCCTTCAGCCTGTTACACAAGAACAGGAGGAGGCCATTCAGCCCCCTCCTTGACCCTGTTACACAAGAACAGGAGGAGGCCATTCAGCCCTCCACTCCAGCCTGTTACACAAGAACAGGAGGAGGCCATTCAGCCCCTCCTCGAGCCTGTTACACAGGAACAGGAGGCCATTCAGCCCCCTCCTCAAGCCTGTTACACAAGAACAGCAGGAGGCCATTCAACCCTCCCATCCAGCCAGTTACACAAGAACAGGAGGAGCCCATTCAGCCCCTCCTTGACCCTGTTACACAAGAACAGGAGGAGGCCATTCAGCCCCTCCTTGACCCTGTTACACAAGAACAGGAGGAGGCCATTCAGCCCCTCCTTGACCCTGTTACACAAGAACAGGAGGAGGCCATTCAGCCCCTCCTTGACTCTGTTACACAAGAACAGGAGGAGGCCATTCAGCCCCCTCCTTGACCCTGTTACACAGGAACAGGAGGAGGCCATTCAGCCCTCCCCTCCCCCCTGTTACACAACAACAGGAGGAGGCCATTCTGGCCGTCTCTTCCCCCCCCCCCCCCCCCGCCCAATTTCCTCTCCAGGCTGCAAGAAGTACTGCTCCCTGACATCAACCTCTCAGACAGCCTGGCTCCGAATTTAAGGCACTAGCTCAGAAACGCTCAGCGGGGGGTGGGGGGGGGGTGTCGGGGGAGCTGAAGGTGCGACCGGAACGCTTCTGAACAGGAAGGATACGATGGATCGAGGCGCGCGGCCTGGAGTGGGGGGGGGGGTGGTTTGGGGGGAAGCGACCGAGAGACGACGAGACGCTTTCGGACCTCGATCGGACGTTGTCCTTGACGGGGAGGTCTTGCTGCGAGGGCCGGAGGAGACAGCCGGCGTGTGGGATTAAACCGGACTGGGGTCCTGCCCAGAGGCACGACGAGAGGGAGAGCGAGAGAGACGCGGCCGTGTCCCGAACAGTAGCAGCAGTGTGTGCACCGTCTACAAGATGCACCGCAGGAACTCGCCAAGGCTCCTTCGACAGCGCCTTCCAAACCCACGACCGCTACCGTCTAGAAGGACAAGAGGCAGCAGACACATGGGGAACGTCCACCACCTGGAAGTTCGCCCTCCGAGCCCCTCGCCAGCCTGACTTGGAAATATAATCGGCCGTTCCTTCACTGTCGCTGGGTCAAAATCCTGGAACTCCCTCCCTAACAGCGCCATGGGTGTACCTACACCACAGGGGACAAAATCCTGGAACTCCCTCCCTAACAGCACTGTGGGTGTACCTACACCACACGGACAAAATCCTGGAACTCGCTCCCTAACAGCACTGTGGGTGTACCTAAACCACAGGGACAAAATCCTGGAACTCCCTCCCTAACAGTGCTGTGGGTGTACCTACACCACAGGGGACAAAATCCTGGAACTCCCTCCCTAACAGTGCTGTGGGTGTGTACCTACACCACAGGGGACATCTAGAAGGACAAGGGCAGCAGACACATGGGGAACACCCACGACCTGGAAATTCTCCTCCGAGCCCCTCACCATATATCGGCCATTCCTTCACTGTCTCTGAGTCCAAATCCTGGAACTCCCTCCCTAACAGCACTGTAGGTGTACCTACACCACAAGGGACAAAATCCTGGTACTCACTCCCTAACAGTGTCGTGGGTGTAACTACACCACAGGGACAAAATCCTGGAACTCCCTCCCTAACAGCACTGTAGGTGTACCTACACCACAAGGGACAAAATCCTGGTACTCACTCCCTAACAGTGTCGTGGGTGTAACTACACCACAGGGGACAAAATACTGGGACTCCCTTTCTAACAGCGCTGTGGGTGTACCTACACCACACAGGGGGCTGCAGCAGTTCAAGAAACTCACCCACCACCTTCTCAAGGGGGCAACAAGGGGCCCGGCCAGCGACAGCCCTCGAACCGTGAAAGCAGAGAAGGAAAAGCCCCGGTGGGGGTTGGACGGAGCGGCTGACGGCAGCAACACGAGGCACGACAGGAGAGAGAGAGAGAGAGAGGAGAAAATACCAGAGCAGTGGCCGGGAAGGACGGGATTTGTCCCTAAGCCGGAATTGGGAAACCTCAAGTGTTTTTTTTTTTTCCTTACGTATGATTCCCTTTTTTTTTTAAAAAAAAAACGAAAAAATTAGTCGACATTAAATGGAACATTTAGTCTCGTGTTTATATCGAACTTTTTGGCGTTGCGGCTCTTTCTATCCATGTACGATACATCTGGAGAAAAAAAAAAACCTATTAAATGTGAGATTAAGCCGGACTTTTTTTTTTGTTTCGATGGAGAGAGTTGCTCCCCCACACCCCTCCCCTTCCACCCTCACTCCCAGGAAGGCTTGCGGCGAATCTGTGGGACTTGGTCAGGTCAAGTTCCTCTCCGTTTCTCCCCCCCCTCTGCCCATCTCCTGAATAACCCAACCTCTTGGAGCTGTCCCCCCCCCCCCCCCCCGGCGGCAGGATTCCCAGCCTCCGGCCGGCTCTTGTCCCTGCGGAGAGTCACTCACTTCCTGACTCCCTCCCCACCCCCCCCCCTCCAAAGCCTGTCCACCATCTACAAGGCACGAGTCAGGAGTGGGACGGGACACTCCCCCACTTTGCCTGGATGAGTTGCAGCTCCCACAACACTCGAGAAGCTCGACACTGTCCAGGACAAAGCAAACCCCCCCCCCCCCCCCCCAGCTCGATTGGCCCCCCATCCACAAACGTTCACTCCCTCCACCCACCGACGCACAGTAGCAGCAGCATGTGTACCATCCACAAGATGCACTGCAGCAACTCACCAAGGCTCCTTCGACAGCGCCGCCCAAACCCACGGCCTCTACCATCTAGAAGGACAAGGGCAACAGCCACATGGGCATCACCCACCACCTGGAAGTTCCCCCTCTGAGCCCCTCACCATCCCAACTTGGAAATATATCAGCCGTTCCTTCACTGTCGCTGGGTCAAAATCCCGGAACTCCCTCCCTGACAGCGCTGTGGGTGTGCCTACACCACAGGGGACAAAATCCCGGAACTCCCTCCCTGACAGCACCGTGGGCGTACCTACACCACAGGGGACAAAATCCTGGAACTCCCTCCCTAACAGCACTGTGGGTGTACCTACACCACAGGGGACAAAATACTGGAACTCCCTAACAGTGTTGTGGGTGTACCTATACCACAGGAACAAAATCCTGGAACTCCCTCCCTAACAGCGCTGTGGGTGTACCTACACCACAGGGACAAAATCCTGGAACTCCCTCCCTAACAGCGCTGTGGGTGTACCTACACCACAGGAGACAAAATCCTGGAACTCCCTCCCTAACAGTGCTGTGGGTGTACCTACACCACAGGAGACAAAATCCTGGAACTTCCTAACAGCGCTGTGGGAGTACCTACACCACAGGGGACAAAATACTGGAACTCCCTAACAGTGTTGTGGGTGTACCTATACCACAGGGACAAAATCCTGGAACTCCCTCCCTAACAGCGCTGTGGGTGTACCTACACCACAGGGACAAAATCCTGGAACTCCCTCCCTAACAGCGCTGTGGGTGTACCTACACCACAGGGGACAAAATCCTGGAACTCCCTCCCTAACAGCGCCGTGGGTGTACCTACACCACAGGAGACAAAATCCTGGAACTCCCTAACAGCGCTGTGGGTGTACCTACACCACAGGGGACTGCGGTGGTTCAAGAAGGCAGCTCACCCACTTCCTCAAGGGACAATTGGGGATGGGAAATAAATGCTGGGCCCAGCCAGCAAAGCCCACAACCTGTGGATGAAAAAAAATCGCCTTGTGTGGCTCATGTTTGATTAGGAGGTATTGTAAATCATTCATGACTCTTCATTCGTTCGTGGGATGTGGGCGTTGCTGGCAAGGTCAGCATTTGTTACCCATCCCTTTGAGTTGAGTGGCTTGCTCAACAATTGCGGACGTCAATTAAGGGTCAGCCACATCACTGTGGGTTCTGGAGCCACATGCAGGCCAGACCTGATAAAGGATGGCACATTCCCTTCCCTTAAGGACACTATTGCTTTGTTTGTTGGAAGCTTTTCATCTTGCACTCGTCAGGACAATTCGCAAGAGTACCAAATGTGAAGGGAACAACAATTTATACTGCATGGGAAGAGAGAGCTGACTGATAGGCAAGTGGACTCTGAAAGGACATGTGCACGCACATTGCACCTGTTTTAGCCAAACAAATCAAGTGACACCAATTCGCTGGTTCATTCTTCAGGGCAATGTCTTGAGCAGGCCGTCTGGATTAAATTTCTAACAATGCTTGGCAGTTAACTCAATCATCAACTGGTGCATTCTCCATGGGAATGCTTCTGCCAATCAGAGTTCACGTGCCAATCAGTCAGCTCTGTTATGCAGTATAAATTGTTGTTCGTTTACACTTGTAGTGTTCCTGCAAATTGTCCTGATGAGTGCAAGACTGAAAGGTTTCGACAAAAAAAAATGGTCTCCCCTTTTCAGCAAATGCCGGTTTTGCGCTACCAAGTGACGGTTAAGGGGCGTGAGTGAACCGCGGTGCGATTTGAACCCCGTGTCCCCAGAGCAAAAGCCTGGGCCTCTGAATTACAAAACCAGTGACGCTGTCGTCTGCCCCGCCTGTTTTAAGCTATTTGTCCGGTACCCTTTTTGAAAGTTCCGATTGAATCTGCTTCCACCGCCCTTTCAGGCCGCGTACGCCAGGACAATTTGCGAGAACGCTACAAGTGTAAATGAACAACAATTTATACTGCGCGATAAGAGAGCTGACTGATTGGCGCGTGAACGCTGATTGGCAGCGGCCTTCCCATGGAGAATGCACCAGTTTGTGATTGACAGTTAACTGCTTTCAAAAAAGAAATCCCTGTCCCACCACAAATGCACCGCATCCCCACGCTAGTTCCCATGGCTCCCGGGGGTGATGTTTTGCAGGAACCTGCTGCCTGTGCCCACCCACTACCATCCTCCACCCGCTCTCTTACCCCCCCCGCTAGCCTCCTCCTCTTCCGATGGGTGCCCTTAAGCCCCAATGAGAAAGTCAGCCGCCGTTCCACGGACCCATCGCCCTGATCCTGCCCGCTGCTCATTCTCACCACCGCGCCCGGCTTTTTCTTTTTAACACCCCCCCGGGTGGGGCACATCGGATCTTTAAAGGGGCATCTTTAAAAAAAAGGTGCTTCTGAGGCCATCTCTCTGGAACGACAGCCCCCCACCACCCCTCACCGGCGTTCGCGACAAAGCCTCTTGGGATGCGCTCGCCGCCTTCCCCAGATGAGCCCCCTCTCTCTCTCTCTCTCTCCGTTTTGGCCGGTCCATGAGCCCGGGACTCCGGTGAGCTGACAGAAGTGGGGGGGGGGGGAGGGGGAGAGGCTTTTGCGGACGTCCCTGAAGCGTTCCCGCTGTGCCGCTGGGAGTCCTCTGCCGCCCACCGAGCTCCGGGTCGAGAGCAGTCGCTTCGGGGGGAGTCGGGCGACGCGTTTCTGACGATGGCGCCTCGCTGCTGGGGAGGGTTGCAGTCGGAGCTCTTTCCTCGCCACCGGATCTGGAGGAGCTGGTGCCGAGATCCCGCCGGTGGTGCTTCTGCTGTGCCTGGAGGCGCCTACGAGGTTGTCCGAGCCTCCAAAGCATATATATATATATATATATATAGGGCTGGGATCGCTGCTGTCTGGTAAATTGTGACCATCCTCTTGTGGACGTTGGGGAGAGAACCAATATAGGCAAATAGCAACTCAACAGTGCCCAGGTCATCCCTTTTTTCAGCCGTGTTGATTTGGGGAGGTGGGGGAATAAATGTTGGGCTGCAGAGAGAACTCCCGTCTCCCTAACAGAGAGCCAAACCGATTCAATCTTCCAGCCCTGACAGGTTATTCTGCTTCCCCAAATCATTTCTTGCAATGATTCTTATACCTTTCCTTCCAAAGTGGGCACGATGTGTCCTTGACAAGATTGCACTGTCCTATCAAAAGCCCCCTTTATTTTTTCATCGGGTGTGGCATGCTGTCCTATCAAAATCCACCCTATCCTGCTCTCCCTCCCCCCCCTCCCCCTTTATTTTCTCGGTGTGCGTGGCAAGTTTGGCACCCGTCCCTGGTTGCCCTTGGACTGGGTGGCTTGCTCAGCCAATTCAGGGGGGCGGTTAAGAGTTGCTGCGGGTCTGGAGTCACATGGAGGCCAGACCAGGTAAGGAAAAGATCGCAGATTTCCTTAGCGAACCGGGTGGGACTTTTGCAACAGCTGATGATGGTTGTTGTGGTCACCGTGACTGAGACTGGCCTTATCTTCCATATTTATGAGTTGAATCCAAATTCCACCAGTTGCCCCCATCCTCCACCCCCCCCCCCCCCAACCCCCTCACCCTCCCCAGTCCGAGGATTAGTCTGGGTCTCTGGATTACTCATCCAGAGACATTGCCACTTCGCCACCTGCAGCATCCCCCCACCCCACCTTTAAACAATTGTCCTATGAAGCATCTTCATTCTGCGTTCAAACTATATTAGAGACTCCTTGACGATGTCTAAACTTTCCACTCTTTGTGAACGTTGCACATATTCATCAGTAAACGGCAGCTCTCTTTCCTGGTCTCTTTAGTTGCTGACTTCTTACGATGAAGAGTGCAGGAGGGAATGCCAGGAGCAAGCACCAGGCATACCTAAAACCGAGGTGAAAACCTGGTGACGCTATAGCACAGGACTACTTGCGTGCCAAACAGCATACACAGCAGGTGAGCTGACGCTCCCACAACCAACAGGTCAGATCTAAGCTCTGCAGTCCTGCCACATCCAGTCGTGAATGGTGGTGGACAATTAAACAACTCACTGGAGGAGGCTGCTCCACAAATATCCCCATCCTCAATGCTGGAGGAGTCCAGCACATCAGTGCCAAAAGATAAGGCTGAAGCATTCGCTGCAATCTTCAGCCAGAAGTGTCGAGTGGATGATCCATCTCGGCCTCCTCCGGAGGTCTCCAGCAACACAGATGCCACTCTTCAGCCAATTCGATTCACTCCATATGATATGAAGAAACAGCTGAAGACACTGGATACTACAAAGGTTATTGACCCTGACAATATTCCGGCAATAGTACTGAAGACTTGTGTTCCAGAACTTGCCGTGCCCCTAGCCAAGCTGGTCCAGTACACCTACAACAGTGGCATCTACCCGGCTATGTGGAAAATTGCCCAGGTATGTCCTATACACAAAAAGCAGGACAAATCCAATCTGGCCAATTACCGCCCCATCAGTCTACTCTCCATCATCAGTAAAGTAATGGAAGGGGTCATCGACAGTGCTATCAAGCAACACTTGCTTAGCAATAACCTGCTCACTGACGCCCAGTTTGGGTTCAGCCAGGGCCACTCAGCTCCTGACCTCATTACAGCCTTGGTTCAAACATGGACAAAAGAGCTGGACTCCTGAGGTGAGGTGATGTTGACTGCCCTTGACATCGAGGCAGCATTTGACCGAGTGTGGCATCAAGGAGCCCTAGCAAAACTGGAGTCAATGGGAATCGGGGGAAAGCTCTCTGCTGGTTGGAGTTATACCCAGCACAAAGGAAGATGGTTGTGGTTGTTGGAGGTCAGTCACCTCAGCTCCAGGACATCACTGCAGGAGTTCCTCAGGGTAGTGTCCTCAGCCCAACCATCTTCAGCTGGTTCATCAATGACCTTCCTTCAGGTCAGAAGTAGGGATCATAAGGTCAGAAGCAGTCTATGTCCAAATGCAGCAAGACCTGGACAATATCCAGGCTCGGGGCTGACAAGTAACATTCGTGCCACACAAGTGCCAGGCAATGACCATCTCCAAGGAGAGACAATCTAACCATCGCCCTTTGACGTTCAGTGGCATTACCATCACTGAAACCCCCACTATCAACATCCTGGGGGTTACCATTGACCAGAAACTGAACTGGACTAGCCATATAAATACTGTGGCTACAAAAGCAGCTCAGAGGCTGGGAATCCTGCAACAAAGAACTCACCTCCTGTCTCCCCAAACCCTGTCCATTGTCTACAAGGCACAAGTCAGGATTGTGATGGGATACTCCCCACTTGCCTGGATGAGTGTTGTGGAAATGCACAAACCTGGAACTCCCTCCCTAACAGCGCTGTGGGTGTACCTACACCACAGGAACAAAATCTTGGAACTCCCTCCCTAACAGCGACGTGGGTATACCTACACCACAGGGGACATCTAGAAGGACAAGGGGCAGCAAACACATGGGGAACACCCACCACCTGGAAATTCCCCTCCGAGCCCCTCACCATATATCGGCCGTTCCTTCACTGTCGCTGGGTCCAAATCCTGGAACTCCCTCCCTAACAGCACTGTGGGTGTACCTACACCACAAGGGACATAATCCTGGAACTCCCTCCCTAACAGCACTCTGGGTGTACCTGCACCACAGGGGACAAAATCCTGGAACTCCCTCCCTAACAGCGCTGTGGGTGTACCTACACCACAGGGGACAAAATCCTGGAACTCCCTCCCTAACAGCACTGTGGGTGTACCTACACCACAGGGGACAAAATCCTGGAACTCCCTCCCTAACAGCACTGTGGGTGTACCTACACCACAAGGGACATAATCCTGGAACTCCCTCCCTAACAGCACTCTGGGTGTACCTACACCACAGGGGACAAAATCCTGGAACTCCCTCCCTAACAGCGCTGTGGGTGTACCTACACCACAGGGGACAAAATCCTGGAACTCCCTCCCTAACAGCACTGTGGGTGTACCTACACCACAGGGGACAAAATCCTGGAACTCCCTCCCTAACAGCACTGTGGGTGTACCTACACCACAAGGGACATAATCCTGGAACTCCCTCCCTAACAGCACTGTGGGTGTACCTACACCACAGGGACAAAATCCTGGAACTCACTCCCTAACAGCACTATGGGTGTACCTACACCAGATGGGACAAAATGCTGGAGCTCCCTCTCTAACAGCGCCATGGATGTACCTACACCACAGGGGACAATGGCACCAGGTGGGACACTCATTCAGAGAGCCGGAGCGTACACAATGGGCCGAATGGTCCCCTTCTGAACTGCAACACTTCCGAGATTCATTCATTCCCTAACGAAAGCCCTTCTGTACCGTACGACAGGACACTTCGCAAGAATGCCAACCATAAGGGGAAAAAACCCAACAATTTATATTGCATGGGAAGAGTATGCTGATTGGTGGAGGCGATGCCATGGAGGATGCACCAGTTACGGTGATTGACAGTTAACTGCCAAGCACTGTCTGAAGTCTAAACCAGGCAGCTTGCCACTGATTGGTCAAAGCATTATCCTGAGGAATGCACCAGCGAATGGCTGTCACTTATTTGGTTTAGCTGAAACAGGCGCGCTACCAGTTCGTGAACAGAAAGGTGCTTTTGATTTTTTGATTTCCTCCTTTATCAGCACATGTTCCCCAACCCTTTGGTTTGGAGTGATCCAAACCTTTATTGATAGCCCCACAGCAAACTCAAGGTAAGGGGTAGCTTATTTCACACACACAAAATGCGGGAAAGGGTTTTGTGGCGTCCACCTCTTTTTAGGTTCACACAGTAAAAGAGGGACAAGGGAATGAAAGGGGTTCAGGGCATGTGGGTACATGTTCTGTCTGTCTGCAAAGTACAGGGTCCTGTGTATTAGTACACGTAGCTTCCTGCACATGCAGTCTTCGGGATGTATGGCCTACCTACCCAGCATCACACCGGCACTGTGCTTTCTGCCTGGCAACGCCTCCACCAGAGTCCAATCGGCACTGTCTTCTCATCTAGTGGAAATTGTTGTTTTTTCCCCCCTTATATTGACGTTCTTGCGAAGCGTCCTGATGAGTGCAAGACCGAAAGCTTCGACACGTCCCTTTTCTCAGCAATACTCTCCAGTTCTGGTACAACCGAACGACTATTTGTATAGCTGAGACAGAGGTATGACGTAGAAATCCTTCTGCGAGATGTCACGTTCTGAACCCAGCACGTTATTCCGCTACGCTGTTGTGGATGGGAGGGAGTTTAATCTGGAACAGCCCCGATTTCTCCACTCGCTGCCCGTTCATAAAACGTTCCTGATTTCTCCCCGGTGATTGACAGTTAACTGCCAAGCACTGTCCGAAATCTAAACCAGGCAGCTTGACGCTGGTTGGTCAAGGCATTGTCCTGAGGAATGCACCAGTGAATGGCTGTCACTTATTTGGTTTAGCTGAAACAGGCGCGCTACCAGTTCTTAAACAGAAAGGTGCTTTTGATTTTTGATATCCCCCTGTGTAAGCGGGGGCACATGCTCCCCAACCCTTCGGTTTGGAGTGATCCAAACCTCTATTAATAACCCCACCGCAAACTCAAGGTAAGGTAAAATGAGAGGGGTAGTTTATTTTACATACACACGCACACACAAAAAACGCAGGAAGGGGTTTGGCGGTGCCCACCCCTCTTTGGATTCACACAACAAAAGGGGGAACGAGCGAATGAAAGGGGTTCAGGGCAAAAGACTACGAACAAAATGGGAATTATGAGTCCAAGAGTCCAGAAACCAAATCCGTCGGAGAATTCTTTCACAAGAGCTCGGCTCGCTGCAGACCAGTGGCGTTAAAGATTCGCATTTCCGGCGGTGTTGATGTTCCCAGGTGAAGTAGATGCACGCGGAGGTTGAATCAGGTCGGTAGGTGGCAGTACAAAATCTTCCCGGCAGAGTCAGGTGAGACGGAGGGTGCCAGTGGTCCGAACTGGCCGCAGCTTGCTTCCGTTTGGCCTGCCCGTCGGGTGGTAAAACGGCAGACTGAAGACGGAATCCGAAATTATGTGCGATTATCGCAATTCAAACAGCTCAAGTCTCGGTCGTGTGACAGGTTGGTTTCGGGTCGAGCTATTCAGCTAACGAGGCCCCTCCCCCCTGGTTAAAACCCATGGTGTTTTGAGCAAGTCATTGTAGAACCATTAGCACAACGTTGGAGACGAGGAGACAAAGATCGATCTGCCTTTGTCCGTAACTGGTTGGTGCGGACATCTTGTCTACTGTCCTTTGTGTTGGCTTGGATGGAAGGGGTGTTACTATTGCAGGGGTTTGGATGTGTTAACCTCTGTCCATTTCTAAGCTGCTCAGAGACTTCCAGAGCTCCCATCGTGTGGTCAGCAGTGGTCATCATTTGATCAATCCGGCCATTTGTCCATTTGAAAAGAAGAGTAACAATTTTATAAAGTAGCCAGCGAGTAACGTAAGTGAGACACATTGTGCGGGTGACTGATAAATCCTAGAGAGTTGTGTGATGTGTGTTTTTGTTGGGACACAGGAGGCTGAGGGCAGCCTGGATCGAGGTGTGCAAAAGGACGAGGGGTCCAGGCTGGGCGGACAGGAAAGACTTGTTTCCTGTAGCGGGGAGGTCAATCGTCAGGGGGCACAGACTTAAGGTGATTGGCAGAGCGATTAGAGGGGGGCATGAGGGAAAACCTCTTCACCCAGAGGGTGGTGGGCTGCCTGGATCGGTGGGCGAAGGCAGAAACCCTCAACGCGTTGAAAAGGCAGCTGGATCTGCAGCTGAAGGTGCTGTAACCTGCAATGGTTACAAAACCGGCTGCCGGGAGGTGGGATTAAAACGGGCGGCTTGTTCCACCCCCTCCTCCAGCTGGTGCAGACACGATGGGCCGAATGGCCTCTTTCTGGGGCCGCGCAACTTTCCTCCGGTTCGAGGGTAGTTGCTGGGATTCTTGGCACGCGGCTGTGGGGCGGACGGCACATGTACCGGGCATCGCGCCCGCACTTAAATTCACACGCCACCCGCCGGTACGGTTGGCAGGACATCTTCCTGACTTAAGACTCATCAGTTTGGGCTTGCAATGTGGCTCACTTATACTTGCTACAAGGTGCCTATGTTCACATGCAAGGGACCTGGCCCGGCGTTGGGCATTTTTAAAGTTAAACAAAAAAAGATCGGGGGTGGGGGGGGGGGACAATAGATCCCCGGCCGATTGTCCAAGTCGACATCTCAACCCCACCCGCGGCCAGCGTCCTTTTCTGAGGTAGTACAAAGCCTTCCCTCGGAAATTTGGTATTCTTGCAGCTGTCCTGATGAGCGCAAGGCGGAAAGCTTCGACAAGCACGCCTCCTTTCTCGGCGGCGCTGAGAATCGGCTCCCGCCGGGCAGAAATCGGAGCAGCGCTGTCACTTGTGAAGCTGCTGGTGTTTCGTCAGGTAGGAGGAGCGGGTGAAGCCCTTGCCGCACTCGGAGCAGGTGAAGGGCCGCTCGCCGGTGTGCATGCGCCGGTGGCTCAGCAGGTTGGAGGCCTGGGTGAACCCTTTGCCGCAGGCGGAGCAGGTGAAGGGCCGCTCGCCGGTGTGGACCCGCCGGTGCCGCCGCAGGTTGGAGGCCTGGGTGAACCCTTTGCCGCACTCGGGGCAGGCGAAGGGGCTCTCGCCGGTGTGGACCCGCCGGTGGGCCAGCAGGTCGGAGGACTGGGAGAAGCCCTTGCCGCAGGCCGAGCAGGCGAAGGGCCGCTCCCCGGCGTGGGCCCGCCGGTGCCGCCGCAGGTGGGAGGACAGGGTGAACCGCTTCCCGCACTCGGGGCAGGCGAAGGGCCGCTCCCCGGTGTGCAGCCGCTGGTGGGCCAGCAGGCTGGCCGAGTCGGGGAAGCCCTTGCCGCAGGCGGAGCAGGGGAAGGGCCGCTCGCCGGTGTGGAGGCGCCGGTGGCTCAGCAGGTTGGAGGCCTGGGCGAACCCTTTGCCGCACTCGGGGCAGGTGAAGGGCCGCTCGCCGGTGTGGACCCGCCGGTGGGTCAGCAGGTCGGAGGCCTGGGCGAACCCTCTGCCGCAGGCCGGGCAGGTGAAGGGCCGCTCGCCGGTGTGGACCCGCTGGTGCCTCAGCAGGGCCGACGACAGGGAGAACCCTCTGCCGCAGGCCGGGCAGTCGAAGGGCTGCTCCCCCTTGGCGTGGGTGGGCCGGTGGGCCTCCAGCTCGGAGGGGTGGCCAAAACCCCCCCTCCTCCCGCCCTCGCACGGCCGCTGGAGGTCGGCGGGGCGGGCGTCCGGTTTGTCCACGCCGCTCCCCCCCACTTCCATGTCGTCTTCAGGCCCCGGTGTGAGCCGAGCGCCTCCGCTGGATTATCTGCCCGCCGTTGGGTAACTCAATAGCCCCCTGCTTCCCCCCTCCCTCGCTCTGGCCCCTCTCTCTCTCTCTCTGAGCGGGTGGCTCTCTGTTCTCTCAGCTCCCACCCTAACACCGCCAGCAGCCCTCCGGTCAACGGGCCAGCCCTGTCCTCCGAGCCATCCGCCTCAAACGTTAACTCTGCTTCTCTCCGCTCGCGGATGCTGCCGAGACCTCCCAGCCACCTCTCCTCCTCGTTTCCGCTGACTTTCGTCTCTTCTCTTCCCGTGGAGTACAAATTGTTGTTTGGTGTCCTGATGAGTTCATCAAGTTTTTTTACTTGTTTTTGCCCCTACCCAGCCGCCCCACTTCCCCCCACATTCCCCGCCCCCCACCTCTTTCCCTCCTCTCTCTCCCCCCCTGTTGAAATCGGTCTCTCGCAGGGCGCCGCCGTCCCTTTAAAAAAAATCACGCGCCAACCCGGGGGGGCGGGCGGGGCGCACGGTGTCCCTTTAAATATGCAGATCACCTGCCGTGCGCAGCGCGCAGGCTCAGTCGACTCCAACCTGCCGGGCCCGGCACAGGCTCAGTCGGCTCCGCCCAGCCGGGGCCGTCAACTGCGCCTGCGCGCTGGTCTCCGAGGGTGGGTGGGTCTGGAAGGCGGCCGTTGAGGAGCCCGAATGGCCACGCCCTATCCTCCTCCCCTCCCCCACCCCAACAAAACCGAGTGAGGGAGTGGGCTGGGAGAATGGTCGGGGGGTCAGCGGAGAGAGAGGAAGGGAATGAAATTAAAAGACAAACCCTCGAGAGTCCGACCGGGACTAACGGCAAATTCCAGCGGAGCGGATGCGACGGGCCCTGCGCAAGAGCAGGGGCCACGTGATCCCCGCCGAGGGGGCGTGGCCGGATGGGTGACTGGCGGTGCGCTCCGGCCAATCGGGTGAGCGAGCGGGCTGCAGGACCGAAATGGGGCGGGGGAGGGAGGGAGGCGGGGGGGGTGGAGAGAGCGCCGTGTCCTCCAACCAATGGGAGGGCGCGGCATTGGCGAAGGGTGGGTTCGATGCTCAGGTGCGCGCTGGGTGGCCATTGTGACGTTTGTTGGACGGGGGTGGGGGGGGGAGGTCGGTGACTGACGTGCGCTCCCACCAATAGAGGGAGCGGAGGCGCTGGAGGACCGAGGGGGGGGTGGGGGGGAAAGGAGGGTCCTCCAACCAATGGCGAGGCGGGGGCGGGGCGTGGAGCTCAGGTGCTCTCCCCAGGTGAGTGCAGGTAGCTGGGGACAGGCAGGTACAGGGAGACTGGGGAACCTTAGGGCAAAGATAATAAACATACCTTACAGAATGGATGCTTATTCATAGATAAGCAGCAAACAATATATAATGCAACAATTAGAGTCACACAGCACAGGATCAGGCCCTTCGGCCCATCGTGTCTGTACTGGCCATCAAGCCCCAATCTATTCCAATCCCATTTTCCAGCCCTTGGCCTGCAGAGACCCCCTTACCTCCTATGCCGTGGCATTTCGAGTGCACATCCAAATACTTCTTAAATGTTACGAGGGTATCTGCCTCTACCACGCCCTCGGGCAGTGAGTTCCAGATACCCCCCCTCCCCACTCTCTGGGTGAAATAATTCTTCCTCACATCCCCTCCAAACCTCTTGCCCCTCTCCCCCCTTACCTTAAATCTACGCCCCCCCCCACCCTCCCCCCCCCAGGTTATTGACACCTCCGCTAAGGGGAAAGGTTTCTTCCTATCTACCCCATCCGTATCCCTCATATCAAGCCCCCTCCCCACCTCAGCCATCTCTGCCTGAAAGAAAATAACCCTGGCCTATCAACACCTTCCTCTCTGCTCACCGTCCAAGGGCCCAAACACTCCTTTCGAGTGCACTTCCCTTAATTTAGTTACTGCATTCGCTGCTCCCAATGCAGTTTCCTCTACATTGGAGAGACCAAACGCAGACTGGGTGACCGCTTTGCAGAACACCTGCAGTCTGCCCGCAAGCATTACCCAGACCTCCCTGTCGCTTGCCATTTTAACACTCCACCCTGCTCTCTTGCCCACATGTCTGTCCTTGGCTTACTGCATTGTTCCAGTGAAGCCCAACGCAAACTGGAGGAACAGCACCTCATCTTCCGACTAGGCACTTTACAGCCTTCCGGACTGAATATTGAGTTCAACAATTTTAGATCATGAACTCTCTCCTCCATCCCCACCCCCTTTCCGATCCCCCCCTTTTTTACTCTTTCCCAATCATTTATACAGATTTTTCTTTTCCCACCTATTTCCAATCTTTAAAAATATATTTCCATCCATTGTTTTATCTCTACCTTTTAGCCTATTTCGATCCCTTCCCTTCACCCACCCCCACTAGAGCTATCTGTACAAACCCCACCCCACCCCCAATAGGGCTGTCTGTACCTTCACCCCCACCCCACCCCCACTAGGGCTGTCTGTACCTTCACCCCACCCCACCCCCACTAGGGCTGTCTGTACCTTCCCCCCACCCCACCCCCACCCACTAGGGCTATATGTACCTTCACCCCCACCCCACCCCCACTAGGGCTATCTGTACCTTCACCCCCACCCCACCCCCACTAGGGCTATCTGTACCTTCACCCCCACCCCACCTCCACTAGGGTTATCTGTACCTTCACCCCCACCCCACCCCCACTAGGGCTATCTGTACCTTCCCCACCCCCACTAGGGCTATCTGTACCTTCCCCACACCCCAACCCCACCCCCATTAGGGCTATCTGTACCTTCCCCCAACCCCAACTAGGGCTATCTGTACCTTCACCCCACCCCACCCCCACTAGGGCTATCTGTACCTTCACCCCCACCCCACCCCCACTAGGGCTATCTGTACCTTCACCCCCACCCCACCCCCACTAGGGCTATCTGTACCTTCACCCCCACCCCACCCCCACTAGGGCTATCTGTACCTTCACCCCCACCCCACCCCCACTAGGGCTATCTGTACATTCACCCCCACCCCCACTAGGGCTATCTGTACCTTCACCCCCACCCCCACTAGGGCTATCTGTACCTTACCCCCACCCCACCCCCACTAGAGCTATCTGTACCTTCACCCCACCCCACCCCCACTAGGGCTATCTGTACCTTCACCCCACCCCACCCCCACTAGGGCTATTTGTACCTTCACCCCACCCCACCCCCACTAGGGCTATCTGTACCTTCACCCCACCCCCACTAGGGCTATCTGTACCTTACCCCCACCCCACCCCCACTAGGGCTATCTGTACCTTCACCCCCACCCCAACCCCACTAGGGCTATCTGTACCTTCACCCCACCCCACCCCCACTAGGGCTATCTGTACCTTCACCCCACCCCCACTAGGGCTATCTGTACCTTCCCCACACCCCATCCCCACCCCCACTAGGGCTATCTGTACCTTCACCCCCACCCCACCCCCACTAGGGCTATCTGTACCTTGCCCCCACCCCACCCCCACTAGGGCTATCTGTACCTTCACCCCCACTAGGGCTATCTGTACCTTCACGCCACCCCCACTAGGGCTATCTGTACCTTCACCCCCACTAGGGCTATCTGTACCTTCACCCCCACTAGGGCTATCTGTACCTTCACCCCACCCCCACTAGGGCTATCTGTACCTTCACCCCCACTAGGGCTATCTGTACCTTCACCCCCACCCCCACTAGGGCTATCTGTACCTTCACCCCCACCCCCACTAGGGCTATCTGTACCTTCACGCCACCCCCACTAGGGCTATCTGTACCTTCACACCACCCCCACTAGGGCTATCTGTACCTTCACCCCCCACCCCACCCCCACTAGGTCTATCTGTACCTTACCCCCCCCACCCCCACTAGGGCTATCTGTACCTTCACCCCACCCCACCCCCACTAGGTCTATCTGTACCTTACCCCCCCACCCCCACTAGGGCTATCTGTACCTTCACCCCCACTAGGGCTATCTGTACCTTCGCTCCCACCCCACCCCCACTAGGGCTATCTGTACCTTCACCCCACCCCCACTAGGGCTATCTGTACCTTCACCCCACCCCACCCCCACTAGGGCTATCTGTACCTTCACCCCACCCCCACTAGGGCTATCTGTACCTTCCCCCCCACCCCACCCCCACTAGGGCTATCTGTACCTTCACCCCACCCCCACTAGGGCTATCTGTACCTTCACCCCCACTAGGGCTATCTGTAACTTCCCCCCCACCCCACCCCCACTAGGGCTATCTGTACCTTCACCCCACCCCCACTAGGGCTATCTGTACCTTCACCCCACCCCACCCCCACTAGGGCTATCTGTACCTTCACCCCACCCCCACTAGGGCTATCTGTACCTTCCCCCCCACCCCACCCCCACTAGGGCTATCTGTACCTTCACCCCACTCCCACTAGGTCTATCTATACCTTCACCCCACCCCACCCCCACTAGGGCTATCTGTACCTTCACCCCACCCCATCCCCACTAGGGCTATCTGTACCTTCATCCCCCCACCCCCACTAGGGCTATCTGTACCTTCACACCCACCCCCACTAGGGCTATCTGTACCTTCACCCCACTCCCACTAGGGCTATCTGTACCTTCACCCCACTCCCACTAGGGCTATCTGTACCTTCACCCCACCCCACCCCCACTAGAGCTCTCTGTACCTTCACACCCACACCCACTAGGGCTATCTGTACCTTCACCCCACCCAACCCCCACTAGGGCTATCTGTACCTTCACCCCACCCCACCCCCACTAGGGCTATCTGTACCTTCACCCCACCCCCACTAGGGCTATCTGTACTTTCACCCCACCCCACCCCCACTAGGGCTATCTGTACCTTCACCCCACCCCACCCCACCCCCACTAGGGCTATCTGTACCTTCACCCCCCACCCCCATTAGAGCTATCTGTACCTTCACCCCCACCCCCACTAGGGCTATCTGTACCTTCACCCCCACCCCACCCCCACTAGGGCTATCTGTACCTTCACCCCACCCCACCCCCATTAGGGCTATCTGTACCTTCACCCCACCCCCACTAGGGCTATCTGTACCTTCACCCCACCCCCACTAGGGCTATCTGTACCTACACCCCCACCCCACCCCCACTAGGGCTATCTGTACCTTCACCCCCACCCCCACTAGGGCTATCTGTACCTTCACCCCCACCCCCACTAGGGCTATCTGTACCTTCCCCCCACCCCACCCCCACTAGGGCTATCTGTACCTTCACCCCCACCCCACCCCCACTAGGGCTATCTGTACCTTCACCCAACCCCACCCTCGCTAGGGCTATCTGTACCTCCACCCCCACCCCACCTCCACTAGGGTTATCTGTACCTTCACCCCCACCCCACCCCCACTAGGGCTATCTGTACCTTCCCCACCCCCCACCCCCACTAGGGCTATCTGTACCTTCCCCACACCCCATCCCCACCCCCACTAGGGCTATTTGTACCTTCACCCAACCCCACCCCCATTAGGGCTATCTGTACCTTCACCCCACCCCCACTAGGGCTATCTGTACCTTCACCCCACCCCACCTCCACTAGGGCTATCTGTACCTTCACCCCCACCCCCACTAGGGCTATCTGTACCTTCACCCCCACCCCCACTAGGGCTATCTGTACCTTACCCCCACCCCACCCCCACTAGAGCTATCTGTACCTTCACCCCACCCCACCCCCACTAGGGCTATTTGTACCTTCACCCCACCCCACCCCCACTAGGGCTATCTGTACCTTCACCCCCACCCCACCCCCACTAGGGCTATCTGTACCTTCACCCCACCCCCACTAGGGCTATCTGTACCTTACCCCCACCCCACCCCCACTAGGGCTATCTGTACCTTCACCCCCACCCCACCCCCACTAGGGCTATCTGTACCTTCCCCACACCCCATCCCCACCCCCACTAGGGCTATCTGTACCTTCACCCCCACCCCACCCCCACTAGGGCTATCTGTACCTTCACCCCCACCCCACCCCCACTAGGGCTATCTGTACCTTCACCCCCACCCCACCCCCACTAGGGCTATCTGTACCTTCACCCCACCCCCACTAGGGCTATCTGTACCTTCACCCCACCCCCACCCCCACTAGGGCTATCTGTACCTTACCCCCACCCCACCCCCACTAGGGCTATCTGTACCTTCCCCCCACCCCACCCCCACTAGGGCTATCTGTACCTTCACCCCACCCCACCCCCACTAGCGCTATCTGTACCTTCACCCCCACCCCACCCCCACTAGGGCTATCTGTACCTTCCCCACACCCCATCCCCACCCCCACTAGGGCTATCTGTACCTTCACCCCCATCCCACCCCCACTAGGGCTATCTGTACCTTCACCCCCACTAGGGCTATCTGTACCTTCACGCCACCCCCACTAGGGCTATCTGTACCTTCACCCCACCCCACCCCCACTAGGGCTATCTGTACCTTCACCCCACCCCCACTAGGGCTATCTGTACCTTCACGCCACCCCCACTAGGGCTATCTGTACCTTCACCCCCACTAGGGCTATCTGTACCTTCACCCCACCCCCACTAGGGCTATCTGTACCTTCACCCCCACCCCCACTAGGGCTATCTGTACCTTCACCCCCACTAGGGCTATCTGTACCTTCACCCCACCCCCACTAGGGCTATCTGTACCTTCACCCCCACTAGGGCTATCTGTACCTTCACCCCACCCCCACTAGGGCTATCTGTACCTTCACCCCCACCCCCACTAGGGCTATCTGTACCTTCACCCCCACTAGGGCTATCTGTACCTTCACCCCACCCCCACTAGGGCTATCTGTACCTTCACCCCCACCCCCACTAGGGCTATCTGTACCTTCACCCCACCCCCACCCCCACTAGGGCTATCTGTACCTTCACCCCCACCCCCACTAGGGCTATCTGTACCTTCACGCCACCCCCACTAGGGCTATCTGTACCTTCACACCACCCCCACTAGGGCTATCTGTACCTTCACCCCCACCCCCACTAGGGCTATCTGTACCTTCACCCCACCCCCACTAGGGCTATCTGTACCTTCACCCCCACCCCCACTAGGGCTATCTGTACCTTCACCCCCACCCCCACTAGGGCTATCTGTACCTTCACGCCACCCCCACTAGGGATATCTGTACCTTCACACCACCCCCACTAGGGCTATCTGTACCTTCACCCCCACCCCCACTAGGTCTATCTGTACCTTACCCCCCACCCCCACTAGGGCTATCTGTACCTTCACCCCCACTAGGGCTATCTGTACCTTCGCTCCCACCCCACCCCCACTAGGGCTATCTGTAACTTCCCCCCCACCCCACCCCCACTAGGGCTATCTGTACCTTCACCCCCACCCCCACTAGGGCTATCTGTACCTTCACCCCACCCCCACTAGGGCTATCTGTACCTTCACCCCACCCCACCCCCACTAGGGCTATCTGTACCTTCACCCCACCCCCACTAGGGCTATCTGTACCTTCCCCCCCACCCCACCTCCACTAGGGCTATCTGTACCTTCACCCCCACCCCACCCCCACTAGGGCTATCTGTACCTTCACCCCACCCCACCCCCACTAGGGCTATCTGTACCTTCACCCCACCCCACCCCCACTAGGGCTATCTGTACCTTCACCCCACCCCATCCCCACTAGGGCTATCTGTACCTTCATCCCCCCACCCCCACTAGGGCTATCTGTACCTTCACCCCACTCCCACTAGGGCTATCTGTACCTTCACCCCCCACCCCACCCCCACTAGGGCTATCTGTACCTTCACCCCACCCCACCCCCACTAGAGCTATCTGTGCCTTCACCCCACCCCCACTAGGGCTATCTGTACCTTCACCCCACTCCCACTAGGGCTATCTGTACCTTCACCCCACCCCCACTAGGGCTATCTGTACCTTCACCCCCACACTCACTAGGGCTATCTGTACCTTCACCCCACCCCACCCCCACTAGAGCTATCTGTGCCTTCACCCCACCCCCACTAGGACTATCTGTACCTTCACCCCCACACCCACTAGGACTATCTGTACCTTCACCCCCACCCCACCCCCACTAGGGCTATCTGTACCTTCACGCCACCCCCACTAGGTCTATCTGTACCTTCACCCCACCCCACCCCCACTAGGGCTATCTGTACCTTTACCCCCCGACCCCCACTAGGGCTATCTGCACCTTCACCCCACCCCACCCCCACTAGGTCTATCTGTACCTTACCCCCCACCCCCACTAGGGCTATCTGTACTTTCACCCCCATCCCACCCCCACTAGGGCTATCTGTACCTTCACCCCACCTCACCCCCACTAGGGCTATCTGTAACTTCCCCCCCACCCCACCCCCACTAGGGCTATCTGTACCTTCACCCCCACCGCACCCCCACTAGGGCTATCTGTACCTTCACCCCCACCCCCACTAGGGCTATCTGTACCTTCACCCCCACCCCACCCCCACTAGGGCTATCTGTACCTTCACCCCACCCCCACTAGGGCTATCTGTACCTTCACCCCCACCCCCACTAGGGCAATCTGTACCTTCACCCCCACCCCCACTAGAGCTATCTGTACCTTCACCCCCACCCCCACTAGGGCAATCTGTACCTTCACCCCCACCCCCACTAGAGCTATCTGTACCTTCACCCCCACCCCCACTAGGGCTATCTGTACCTTCACCCCCACCCCCACCCCCACTAGGGCTATCTGTACCTTCACCCCCACCCCCACTAGGGCTATCTGTACCTTCACCCCCACCCCACCCACACTAGGGCTATCTGTACTTTCACCCCACCCCACCCCCACTAGGTCTATCTGTACCTTCACCCCCCACCCCCATTAGAGCTATCTGTACCTTCACCCCCCACTCCACCCCCACTAGGTCTATCTGTACCTTCACCCCACCCCCACCCCCACTAGGGCTATCTGTACCTTCACCCCCACCCCACCCCCACTAGGGCTATCTGTACCTTCACCCCCACCCCCACCCCCACTAGGGCTATCTGTACCTTGCTCGTCCAGCCTTCTACCCTTAACTAGCACATTCCTTTAGATAATATCACCACCTTCAACACCTCTTTGTCCTTTTGTCTGTGACATGTCTTGGTCGTCTCCTCCTATCACTGGCCCTCTATCCAGCTCTTGTCCCACCCCACAATCCCCCCAACCCCCTTAAACAAGCTTCTATTTCACCTCATTTCTATTTTTACTGAGTTCTGTTGAAGAGTCACACGGACTCGAAACGTTAACTGTGTCCCTCTCCGGCAGATGCTGCCAGGCCTGCTGAGTTTTCCCCAGCTATTTTTATTTTTTGTTTTGGATTTCCGGCATCCGCAGTTTTTTTTTTAAACTTTTATGCCGGCCAAAGCAGCCTCTCTTCATAGCTGAGACGCTCCAGCCCAAGCATCTTCCTGGCGAACCTCCTCTGCAGCCTCTCCAGGGCAATCGCATCCTTCCTGCGGTGTGGCGACCAGAACAGCGCAGAGTACTCCAGCTGTGGCCCGACCAGCGTTTTATACAGCTCCAGCATCACCTCCCCGCTCTCGTGTTCTGTGCCCCGGCTAATAAAGACAAGTATCCTGTATGCCTTCTGAACCACCTTATCTGCCTGCGCTGCTGCCTTCAGGGATCTATGGACATGTACACCAAGGTCCCTCTGACCCTCTGTACTTCCCACCAATCACTGTGAACACTTCAGTACCTGTTACCCACATTATCCAATAGCCCCTTAGGCTATTGTTAATCAGAAGTCTACCAGTCTCTACCTTAAACGCACTCAATGACTGAGCTTCTACAGCCTTCTGGGTTAGAGAATTCCAAAGACTCGCAACCGCTGAGGAAATAAATTTCTCCTCTTATCGGTATTACGTGGCTCCCCCCTTATTTAGAAATGGCGGCCCCTGCTTCTAGACTCCCCAGCCAGAGAAAAAAAGATCTTACCTGCACCTCCCCTGTCTATTCCTTTAAGTATTTTGTAGGTTTCAGTGAGCTCACCTCTCGTTCTTCAAAACTCTCGAGAATGCAGGCCCAGTTTCCCCAGTCTCTCTTCCTAAGACAGCCCGCAATCCCCGGAACATGTCTGGTGAACCTCTGTTGCACACCCTGTATGGCAATAATATCCCTTCTAAGTAGGAAGAAACTTAAGCAAGGAGTCGGGAGGGCTAAAAGGGGTCATGAAATGTCATTGGCAACCCAGGATTAAGAAAAATCCCAAGGCCTTTTCTGCATATGTAAAAAGCAAGAGGGTAGCCAGGGAAAGGGTAGGCTCACTCAGGGACAGAGGTGGGAATCTGTGTGTGTGGAGCCAGAAGAAATGGGAGAGATACTAAATGAATACTTCTCACCAGTATTCACCAAAGAGAAGGACTTAGCAATCGATTTGTCTAGGGAAGAGTGGGAAGATAGCTTGGATCATGTTGAGATCAAAAAAGAGGAGGTGTTAGGCGTCTTGAAGAGTATTAAGGTGGATATGTCCCCAGGGCCAGATGGGATCTACCCCAGAGTACTGAGGGAGGCAAGGGAGGAGATTGCTGGGGCCTTGATAGAAATCTTTGTATCCTTACTGGCTCCGGGTGAGGTCCCAGAGGACTGGAGAATGGTCAATGTTGTTCCGTTGTTTAAGAAGGGTAGCAGGGATAATCCAGGAAATTACAGGCCAGTGAGCTTTACGTGAGTGGTAGGGAAATTATTGGAGAAGATTCTTCATGATAGGATTTGCTACCATTTGGAAGCAAATGGACATATTAGTGAGAGGCAGCATGGTTTTGTGAAGGGGAGGTCGTGTCTCACTAACTTGATGGAGTTTTTCGAGGAAGTGACAAAGATGATCGATGATGGAAGGGCAGTGGATGTTATATACACGGATTTCAGTAAGGCCTTTGACAAGGTCCCTCATGGCAGACTGGTACTGAAGGGATCAGAGGTGAGCTGGCAAGATGGATACAGAACTGGCTTAGTCATAGAAGACAGAGGGTAGCAGTGGAAGGGTGCTTTTCTGAATGGAGAGCTGTAACTAGTGGTGCTCCGCAGGGATCAGTGCTGGGACCTTTGCTGTTTGTAGTATACATAAATGATTTAGAGGAAAATGTAACTGGGCTAATGAGTAAGTTTGCAGATGTCATTAAGGTTGGAGGAGTTGCAGATAGTGAAGGGGATTGTCAAAGGATGCAACGGGATATAGATTGGGTGGAGACTTGGGCGGAGAAATGGCAGATGGAGTTTAATCCAGACAAATGCGAGGTAATGCATTTTGGAAGGTCTAATACAGGCAGGAATTATACAGTAAATGACAGAACCCTTAAGTGCATCGACGGGCAGAGGGATCTGGGTGTACAGGTCCACAGGTCACTGAAAGTGGCAACGCAGGTGGATAAGGCAGTCAGGAAGGCATGTGGCATGCTTGCCTTCATTGGCAGGGGTATTGAGAATAAAAGCTGGGAAGTCATGCTGCAGCTGTATAGAGCCTTGGTTGGACTGCGTGTGGAATATTGTGTGCAATTCTGGTCGCCACATTACCAGAAGGATATGGAGGCATTGGAGAGGGTGCAGGGGAGGTTTACCAGGATGCTGCCTGGTCTGGAGGTTATTAGCTATGAGGAGAGGTTGGAGAAACTCGGATTGTTCTCACTAGAGCGACGGAGATTGAGGGGGCGACTTGATAGAAGTTTACAAAATTATGAGCGGCATGGACAGAGTAGATAGTCAGAAGCTTTTTCCCAGAGTGGAAGAGTCAATTACTAGGGGGACATAGATTTAAGGTGAGAGGAGAAAACTTTAGAGGAAATGTGCGGGGCAAGTTTTTTACGCAGAGGGTAGTGAGTGTCTGGAATTGGCTGCCAGAGGAGGTGGTGGAAGCAGGTACGATAGTGGGGTTTAAGAGGCAGCTTGACAAATACACGAATAGGACGGGAACAGAGGGGATAGGGACCTCGGAAGTGCAAAACGTTTTAGTTTGACGGGCAATGTGATCGGTGCAGGCTTGGAGGGCCGTAGGGCCTGTTCCTGTGCTGTACTTTGCTTTGTTCTTTATATAGGGACCAAGGCTGCATGCTGTACTCCAGGTGTGGTCCAGCTCAGGTTCTGTGCATTTGGAGCAGGACTTCACTACTCCTGTACTCAAATCCTCTTGCGATGAAAGGCTAACCTTCCATTAACATGTTAGCTTTCGGTGACTGGCGGACGGGGACACCCAGGTCCCTTTGTACATCCACACTCAACAGGGTTTCATCTGTTCAAAGCCACAAACTGAAAGGTCCAGGTTTCTCCTGGAGTGGTGTGCGTAGGGCATGATTTCAAAATTCGCAGATGATACGCAGATTGGAAACATGTGCCAACCGTGATGAGGATAGTCTTGAACTGCAAGAGGACAGAGGCATGTTGGTGGATCGGGCAGATAAGTGGCAGATGAAGTTCAATGCAGAGAAGTGTGAGGTGATTTGTTTTGGCAGGAAAGGTATGGTGAGACAGTATAAAGTAAAGGGTGAGCCTCTAAAGGAGATGCAGGAACAGAGGGACCTCGGTGTATATGTACATAGGTCATTGAAGATGGCAGGGCATGTTGAGAGAGCAGTTAATAAAGCATGTAGTATCTTAGGCTTTATTAATAGGGGCATTGAGTACAAGAGTAAGGAGGTCATGTTAAACTTGTATAAGACACCAGTTAGGCCTCATCTGGAGTACTGTGCCCAGTTCTGGGCACCATACTTGAGGAAGGATGTGAAGGCATTGGAGAGAGTACAGAGGAGATTCACAAGAATGATTCCCGGGATGAAGAACTGTAGCTATGAGGATGGATTGGAGAGGTTGGGACTGTTTTCCTTGGAGAAAAGAAGGCTGAAAGGAGACTTGATAGTGGCGTTCAAGATCCTGAGGGATATGGACAGGGTAAATAGCGTGAAACTGTTCCCACTCAAGACAGCATCAAGGACTAGAGGGCACGGATTCAAAATAATTGGCAAAAGGAGCGAATGTGATGTGAGGAAAAGCTGTTTCACTCAGAGAGGGTGGTTGGAGACTGGAACAAACTTCCTAAAGGGTGGTGGAGGCAGGTTCAGTCAAGGTATTCAGAAGAGAATTGGATTGCTATCTGAAAAGACAGAATGTGCAAGGGGATAAGGCAGGGTAGTGGGACTAGGTGGAATGGCTCTTTTCAGAGAGCCAGTGCAGACTCGATGGGCCGAATAGCCTCCTTCTGCACTGTAAAGATGCTGGTATTCCCTTGCTATGTTAGTCCTCCCAAAATGCAATTAAAGTGTTTTGCATATATATATATATATATATATATATATATTTATAATTAATAAATAACATACACAGACTGGGTGACTGATTTGCAGGAACATCTCCGTTCAGATAGTGAGTGTGACCTGCTTCTCCCCGCCCCCGCTCCCCACCACCACCAAGCCACCAGTCGCTTTGCCACCTCAATGAATCACCCCGCTCTCACGCTGACATCTCTGTCCTCGGCCTGCTGTAAATGTGGCAGAGAAGCCCAAATGCAAGCTAGATGAACGACACCTCATCTTCTGCTGAGGTGCTTGGCAACCTTCTGGACTCTCGGTTGAGACCAATGAATTCAGGCCCCTGAACTCTGCCCTCCTTTTGAACTTCGTTGTCCCCTCACGCGCCAGTCTGTACCTCGCTCTTGTGCTCTTACCGAATACCGTGTACAGTATTGGTCTCCTTATTTAAGGAAAGGTGTCAACGCTTTGGAACGGGCTGGTTGTCTTATGAGGAAAGGTTAGTCAGGCTAATCTGGAGTGCCTTGGGAGTCCGAGTCCAGGATTCTCTTAAGGTTAACTTGCAGGTTGAGTCGGTAGTTAGGAAGGTAAATGCAATGTTGGCATTTATTTCGAGGGGACTAGAATATAAAAGCAGGGATGTGCCGCTGAGGCTTTATAAGGCTCTGATCAGAGCACATTTAGAATATTGTGAGCGATTTTGGGCCCCGTGTATCTCGGGAAGGATGTGCTGGCCCTGGAGAGGGTCCAGAGGAGGCTCACGAAGAACGATCCCAGGAATGAAAGGCTTAACATATGAGGAACGTTTGAGGACTCTGGGTCTATACGCGATGGAGATTAGAAGGATGAGGTGGGGGGGGGATCTGATTGAAACTTACAGAATACTGAAAGGCCTGGATAGAGTGGGACGTGGGGGAAGATGTTTCCATGAGTAGGAGAGACTTGGACCCGAGGGCACAGCCTCAGAGTAAAGGGAAGACCTTTTAGAACAGAGATGAGGAGAAACTTCTTTAGCCAGAGACTGGTGAATCGATGGAATTCATTGCCACAGAAGGCTGTGGAGGCCGGGTCATTGAGTGTATTTAAGACGGAGATAGATAGGTTCTCGATTGGTAAGGGGGTCAAAGGTTACGGGGAGAAGGTGGGAGAATGGGGGTTGAGGAACTTATCAGCCATGATTGAATGGCGGAGCAGACTCGATGGGCCGAATGGCCTCATTTCTGCTCCTATGGTCTTATGGCATCGCTGGAGTTTGGGAGAGAATAAGAGGTGACTTGATTGAAGCAAATAAGATCCTGAGGGGACTTGACAGGGCGGATGTGGGGGAAGACGTTTCCTCTCTGGGGACAGATGAGAGAAAGGGGGCCACTGTTTAAAAATAAGGGCTCGCCCTTTTAAGACAAGAGACGGGGAAAGATTTTTGTTTTCTCTCAGAGGGATGCGAGGCTTTGGAACTCTCTTCCTCAAAAGGTGGTCAAGGCAGAGTCTAAGAATATCTTTGACGCAGAAGTAGATAGCTTCTCGATAAGGGGTGGGGGGGGTGGGGCGGTGAAAGGTTACTGAGTGTAGGCAAGGATGTGAAGTTGAGGTTGAAATTAAATCGGCCCCACGATCTTATTGAACAGCGGAGGAGGCTCAGGGAGCAGGGTGGGCTACTCCCGCTCCTACGTTCGTATTACCTTTAGACAATAGCACTGACCTTCCTTCCGCTATTAACACGCACTTGGACCAATGCTTTGCTTCCTTGAGTGTACTACCGTTCCCACTCTATGCTTATTGTTCCGTGACATCTTCGTCATTTAATCTCCTTGGCCCTCTAACCTATCCCCGACCTTCTCTTTTGCTGCACTTGCTCCTCCCCCTCCCATTCCCAGCAGTATAAAACCCATCGCATTCCTCCCTCTCAACAGTTTCGAACAAGAGTCACGTTGGACTTGAAACATTAACTCTGTTTTTTACCTCTCTCCACAAATGCTTCCTGTTTTTAATCCAATGAATAATACATTGAGTGTAAATCGGTAAATCTTTAAGGACGACGACGATTTCCCTAATTCCTGCAAATCCTTTGCCGTGTGGGGACTCCAGGTCGCTCCCCGTGACCCGGGGCTGCGGCGAACGACTTCAGGTGCTTGGACCCCCCGACACAGGGTCCGAGGTGACGGGGGCCCGAGTCACTGCGGGGCTGGGAGTCCAGCTCCTGGGAGGCAGAACCGCAGCCCCGCCCCGCAGGGAAGGAGAGACTGCGGGAATAGGAAACGGGGAGGCCGGGGTAGGAAGAGGTGGGCAGGGGCAGCAGCGGGACCCTCCATGGTGGGGGGGGGGCAGGAGGGGAGGGGAACATGGCGCTCTCAAAGTGCGGCTGAGGGTGAGCGCGCCTTCAAGAGCATGTCTTCAAGATGGCACCTCGACAGAGCTGGGACCAAGCCCCTCGCGGGTAGGTCAGCTAGCGCTTCGGGGAAGGGTTCAACTTAAAATTTACCAGACGTTGGCCTTCCTTCCAACGAGGCCACTGAAACATTTCCCGCACTTATTCGTTGTCCCGTGTGTTCACAGTCCCGAGTGAGATTTGTTCCGAAGCGGTGAGGGACCAGTAACTCTCTTAAGTAGGCGGGAGTTGAAATCACGGGTACTCACGAAGCAAATAAAGCCACGAGGTTCCACAGTTTTCAGGCGGAAGATATGTTACTGAACAAGAGCCAGCCACGCAAACGATCGATGCTACCCGTCTTATGCTCCAACATCCGGAATTAACATGAGGGGAAAACATGGATTAGCAGGCAAACCGTGGTCGAACACACCACAAAGTGCATGTTAAGCGGCAGACACAACTCAAACACGTTCCACAGATTTCTCAATGACCCACCCAGACATCGACAAGCCATAAAAACTCTTCGTCGTCTTGTCTTCCCCCACCCCAGGGATTTCAAGCTCTTCTCTTTCAAGGATCTAGCTAGTCCCTGGCTTCCCTCAAAAGCCACTCCTGTTCACCTTCCTGCTTCTTCTTTGGTCTGCAAATGGCTGTCAGGCAGCAGGACTCAAGCGTGGAATGCCCCTTGCTACTGCTCACCTCCCAGCTGCTCAATCTCTTCTCCCGAGACTGCGTCCACACTGGATTCCCGCAGCAGGACTCGGGCGTGGAACGCCCCTTGCTACTGCTCACCGCCCAGCTGCTCAATCTCTTCTCCCGAGACTGCGTCCATACTGGATTCTCACAGCAGGACTCAGGCGTGGAATGCCCCTGCTACTACTTGCCACCCAGCTGCTCAATCTCTTCTCCCGAGACTGCGTCCACACTGGATTCCCGCAGCAGGACTCGGGCGTGGAATGCCCCTGCCTCTACTTGCCACCCAGCTGCTCAATCTCTTCTTCCGAGACCGCGTCCACACTGGATTCCCAAGGCGGCGCCCCCAGCATCTAATCACCCAGCGCCAGCCCAGCTCCTCTTGATCAGAGCCCTACTGCTCACTGGAGGGTTCATGTTAAATTTGACAGGGTGATGGGCAAAACTATTGCTCCTTCACTGGGGTCGCTTAAAGAAACATTTCCCTGTTCGTTCTGGTTTGCTGTTACATTGGAAGTTCGGTTTTAATAACGCCAGAAGGTGGGAATGATACACGACATGTGGCCTGAGGTTATGGTCAGCCCAGCACTGATCCCTCCCCCACTCTCTGTGCTATTGTTTCACAGGAGCTGGACAGCTTCCCACACTTGCCCCGAGGCGCCTTCCAATTGGACTCATTCACCGCGGCTGTTTTTGGGCCTCAAGTTTAATCTGCAAAGACTGGTGGTGGGAGGTCAGAAGATGGGACAGAATTTAGAAAGCGGCAAAGAATGGCAAAAAAAAAGTTAAGGAGGAGGGAGAAATGACCGGTTCGAGAGAAAGCCAGCGAGAAATATCGAAGAAGAGAGCAAGAGTTTCTACCAGTATTCAAAAAGTAAAAGAGTAACTAAAGTGAGTGTGGGTCGTCTAGAGAGAGAGAGAGAGAGAGTCTGGGGAATAAGGAAATGGCGAAAATATCGAACAGACATTTTGCGTCTGTCTTCACTGTAAAAGACACAACTAACAGTCCGGAAATACTTGTAATCCAAGGGGTGAAAAGGAGGGAGATATTGCTGAAATAAGAGACACATCAAAGCTTTCCCTCTGGCGCTCACCAGGACACTTCGCAAGAATACCAACATAAGGGGAAAACAACAATTTATACTGCATGTGAAGAGAGCGCTGATGGGTTGGGAAGCGGGCTCTGATTGGTAGAGGCGCTGTCGCAGAGAATGCACTCGTGATAGCGGCTGACAGTTAACTGCCGAGCATTGTTTGAAATCTAAACCCGGGCAGCTTTTCCCCGATTGGTCAAGACGTTGCCCTGAGGAATGGGCCGGCGAATGGCTGTCACCTATTTTGTTGAGCTGAAACAGGCGCAGTGTGTGTGTGTGTATGTGTGTGTGTGTACCTGTTCTTTCTGGTCTGCAAAGAACAGGGGGTGAATGTATGTGGCTTCCAGTACGGGCAAACGCCCCACACCGCGGGCCCGACCGATTGTCAGCGTAACTCTTAGCGCACCCAGGATTATCGAGCAAATATCGTCCGATCGCGGGATCGCCTCTGACGTCGGACACTGGGTTTTGAGTCTCGCAAGCATGGGCTGGGTTGGGTACGGGTTGGTACCCCACAAACAGCGGCTGGAAGGTGTACGGCCTATGTACCCAGCTCCACACTGGCACAGGAATTCACACACCACGTTAACTCATTTGCGTGACAGGCAGGATGTCCGTTTGGGTCGATGGCAGCTTCCTGTTAGTGGCGAAGGCCACACTCGCACTGCTCCTGCATGGTGGCAGTGTTGGGGCAGCTGCGGAAACCCCGTACTCCCCGTCTCGATATTTCTAGCCGGCCTCGCCCGTTGCTCCCAATTTTTTTGAGATACCTTACCCAATCTGAGCTAGACAGGGCACCTTTCAGGGCCGAAAGCAGCGGCCTTGGGCCCCCCGGACACAGGGCGTGAAATGACGCGATCAGGGGAGCCATTATCCCCTAGGGATGCCTTCGCGGCGGGAAGGAAACGTGTAAGACGCTGGTTAGGCTGCGAGGAAGGGCGTGACTGCACCGGAGAAGGGTGCAGAAGAGATTCGCCAGGATGCTTGCCTGGGCTGGAGGGTCGGAGCTAAGAGGGAAAGATTGGATCGGCTGGGGTTGTGTTCCTTGGAGCACCGAAGGTTGAGAGGGGACCTGATAGAGGTGTGGAAGATGTATGAGGGGCGTAGATGGGGGGGGGGGGGGGCGTTAGGAAGGCATTTGTTCCATTAGTAGAGGGGATCAATAACCAGGGGCTTGGATTTAAGGTGAGAGGTAGAAGGCTAAGAGGGGGGAGTTGAGGAGAAATTTGTTTCACCCAGAGGGCGGTAGGAGTCTGGAACTCACTGACCGAAAGGGTGGTTGAGTCAGAAACTCTCGTAACGTTCAAGAAGTATTTAGACATTCACTCACGTTGCCATAGCCTCCAGGGCTGTGGGCCCAGCGCTGGAAACGTGGGATTAGTGCAGTCTGATCTTGGCTGACCGGGCTGGACAGTGGCCTCCTCCTGCGCTGTGCACGTCCAAGAGTCTACTCTGGAAAGCTCCCGTCGGATTGTAAAATAGCCAAAGCCGCTTCCCTTTCCAAGGAAAGGAGGGAGACAGAGAGCAGGGAACTCCAGGCCAGTTAGCCGAGCGTCCGCCGTCGAGAGAATGCCGGGAATCTAATATCAAAGGAGGCTACAGGAGGGCACCGGGAAAATATTAATGCAATGGGGCAAGAGCCAACCTGGTACTGAGCCAAGGGGAAAAAAAATCACCCTTAGCTAATTTATTTGAGGAAGCGGCAAGCGATGTGGATAAAGGGAAACCTGTAGATGTGGCAGTCCTGGATTTCGGCAAGGCGTTCGGTAAGGTGCCACGCCAGAATATTGGCGGGGACGGAGGGCTGGCTAGCCAACAGGCAGCAGAGAGTGGGCACAAGTGGGGCACTTTTCGGGATGGTAAGCTGTAACGAGTGGGGTGCCCCAGGGATTGGCGCTGGGGCCTGAACTGGGGCCATGAATTGGACAAAGGGACCAATGGTATGGCTATTAAGTTTGCCGGCGACACAAAGATAGGTAGGAGAGTATGTTGTGAAGAGGACACAAGGAATCTGCAAAGCCACGTAGAGAGGTTCAGCGTGTGTGCCAAAAACGAGCCGATCGAGTATAATGTGGGAACTTGTTCAATTCGCCAGCAAAGCAAGTATTATTTGAATGAGGTTCAATGGGCATCACCATCACTGAATCCTCCCCACTATCAACATCCTCAGGAGTTACCATTGACCAGAAACTGAACTGGACCCAGCCACATAAATACTGTGGCTACAAGAACAGGTCAGAGGCTGGGAATCCTGCGGAGAGTAACTCACCTCCTGACTCCCCCCCAAAGCCTGTCCGCCATCTACAAGGCACAAGTCAGGAGTGGGATGGGACACTCCCCACTTTGCCTGGATGAGTTGCAGCTCCCACAACACTCGAGAAGCTCGACACCGTCCAGGACAAAGCAGCACCCCCTGCTCGATCGGCACCCCATCCACAAACATTCACTCCCTCCACCCACCGACGCACAGTAGCAGCAGCGTGTGTACCATCTACAAGATGCACTGCAGCAACTCGCCAAGGCTCCTTCGACAGCGCCGCCCAAACCCACCACCACTACCATCTAGAAGGACGAGGGCAGCAGATGCGTGGGGTACACCCACCACCTGCAAGTTCCCCTCCGAGCCCCTCACCATCCCGACTTGGAAATATATCGGCCGTTCCTTCATTGTTGCTGGGTCAAAATCCTGGAACTCCCTCCCTAACAGCGCTGTGGGTGTACCTACACCACAGAGGGGACAAAATCCTGGAACTCCCTCCCTAACAGCGCCGTGGGTGTACCTACACCACAGGGACAAAATCCTGGAACTCCCTCCATAACAGTGCCGCGGGTGTACCTACACCACAGGGACAAAATCCTGGAACTCCCTCCCTAACAGCGCCGTGGGTGTACCTACACCACAGGGACAAAATCCTGGAACTCTCTCCCTAACAGCGCTGTGGGTGTACCTACACCACAGGGACAAAATCCTGGAACTCCCTCCCTAACAGCGCTGTGGGTGTACCTACACCACACAGGGACAAAATCCTGGAACTCCCTCCCTAACAGCACTGTGGGTGTACCTACACCACAGGGACAAAATCCTGGAACTCCCTCCCTAACAGCACCGTGGGTGTACCTACACCACAGGGACAAAATCCTGGAACTCCCTCCCTAACAGCGCCATGGGTGTACCTACACCACAGGGACAAAATCCTGGAACTCCCTCCCTAACAGCACTGTGGGTGTACCTACACCACAGGGGACAAAATCCTGGAACTCCCTCCCTAACAGCACTGTGGGTGTACCTACACCACAGGGACAAAATCCTGGAACTCCCTCCCTAACAGCACTGTGGGTGTACCTACACCACACAGGGACAAAATCCTGGAACTCCCTCCCTAACAGCGCTGTGGGTGTACCTACACCACAGGGACAAAATCCTGGAACTCCCTCCCTAACAGCACTGTGGGTGTACCTACACCACAGGGGACAAAATCCTGGAACTCCCTCTCTAACAGTGCCTTGGGTGTACCTACACCACAGGGACTGCAGGGGTTCAAGACCACAACTGTACACAATACTCCAGGTGCAGTGTCACCAAGGCTCTATACAAATGCAGCAAGGCATCTTCATTCCTCATGAGAAAGGCCAACATACCGTCTAAGTGCTCGCTGCATCTTAGCTTTCAGCGACTCATGAACAAGGACACCCAGCTCCCTCTGGACGTCGGCACTTCCCGACCCTCTCCCTGTTTAGGAAACGTTCTGTGTCTCTCTTCCTCCTACTAAAGTGGATAATTTTCCAGGTTATATTCTGTCTGCCTCGTTCCTGCCCACTCGCTCGGCCTGTCCAAGTCTCCTTGGATCCTCTTTGTATCCCCCTCACAGCTCACATTCCCACCTCGTTTCGGGTCATCTGGAAATATCGACAGGGAGGGTGAACAGCCAGGGGCCCCAAGTGCTGAACCTTGCGTTGCCCTACGAGTCACCGCCTGCCAACCTGATCATGACCCATTTATTCCCACTCTCTGTCTTCTGACTCTCAACCGATCCTCAATCCCATGCCGAGATATCACCCCCCCCCGCCCACCCACCCCCCACACCCCCAGCCCCCCACCCCCAGCAATCCCATGAGCTCGTTTCTTTGCTCATCTCCTGGGCGGGGCCTTATCGAGCTCCTCCCGGAAATCCAAGTACACCACGTCCACCGGTTCCCCCTTATGTATCCCGCTAGTGATGTCTTCAAATAAAAAAACACCAACAGCTTTGTCAGAGGTGATTTCCCTTTCAGGAATTTATTGTTTCCATCGAATCGTTGACCTTGGTGCGAACGACGTGTGCAATCGGATGGAGTGCCTTTAATTCTGCCTTTTTAAGCCTTGGTCCGTATCTTGGCTCTGTTCGATGCTGGCCGTTCGCTTTCGCTGCTGTCCACTGTCGTTTACCCTCCCCTAGGCGGCGCTGGCAAGTCTCCCCGTGATGATATCAGGCAGCCCTGCGTCACCGAAGCACTGCGATCACGTGTGGACTCGCTGGTGGGTCAGCAAGTGGGACGACTGAGTGAAGCCCTTCCCGCACTCGGAGCAGGTGAAGGGCCTCTCCCCGGTGTGGACGCGCCGGTGCCTCAGCAGGTTGGAGGAGCGGGTGAACCCCTGCCCGCAGGCGGGGCAGGTGAAGGGCCTCTCGCCGGTGTGGACCCGCTGGTGCCTCAGCAGGTTGGACGATCGGGTGAAGCGCTTGCCGCAGGCCGAGCAGGGGAAGGGCCTCTCCCCGGTGTGGACGCGCTGGTGCTTCAGCAGGTGGGAGGACTGGGTGAAGCGCTTGCCGCACTCGGAGCAGGTGAAGGGCCTCTCCCCGGTGTGGACCCGCTGGTGCTTCAGGAGGTAGGAGGACTGGGTGAAGCCCCTCCCGCACTCGGAGCAGGTGAAGGGCCTCTCCCCGGTGTGGACCCGCTGGTGGGTCAGCAGGTCAGAGGAGCGGATGAACCGCTTGCCGCACTCGGAGCAGATGAAGGGCCGCTCGCCGGTGTGGACCCGCTGGTGGATCAGGAGGTAGGAGGACTGGGTGAAGCCCCTCCCGCAGGCCGGGCAGGTGAAGGGCCTCTCCCCCGTGTGGACCCGCCGGTGGGTCAGGAGGTGGGACGAGCGGGTGAAGCCCTTCCCGCAGGCCGGGCAGGAGAAGGGCCTCTCCCCCGTGTGGACCCGCTGGTGCGTCAGGAGGTTGGACGAGCGGGCGAAGCGCTTGCCGCACTGGGGGCAGGCGAAGGGCCTCTCGCCGGTGTGGACCCGCCGGTGCACCCGCAGGTCGGACGACTGGGCGAACCCCTGCCCGCACTGGGGGCAGGGGAAGGGCCGCTCGCCGGTGTGGACCCGCCGGTGGGCCAGCAGCTCGGAGGACTGGGCGAACCCCTTGCCGCAGGCCGAGCAGGGGAAGGGCCGCTCGCCGGCGTGGGCCCGCCGGTGGGTCCCCAGGTCGGAGGCGCGGGCGAAGCCCCTCCCGCACTGGGGGCAGGCGAAGGGCCGCTCCCCGGTGTGGGCCCGCCGGTGGGCCTCCAGCTCGGAGGGGTAGCCGAAGCCCCTGCCGCAGTCCGCGCACCGGCACGGCCGCTCCCGGCCCCGCCGGCACCGGTGCCTCTTGAGGTCGGCGGGCCGCCTGAACCCGCGTCCGCAGGCGGGGCAGGCGTTGGGTGGGTCCGCGGCGGGGGCGCCGCTCCTCCCCCCCTCACCACCACCACCTTCCATGTCGCCGACGGTCTTCGGGCCCCGGTGGGCGGAGAGGGCCGGACGGGCGGAGGCGGATCTGGAACCTTCTCTCTCTCTCTCCCTCTCCGTGTTCGGTGTCGACGATAGCCGCAAAAGAAACTGCAGGAGGGGAATTCAGAGCAGACAGTTAATTAACTTCACCTTGAACGTTGCTCCCAAACCTGTTTCATCTTCCCTCTTTCTCTCTCAGGGTGTCACTGTCCCTTTAAATCACCAGTGAAGGCAGGGGCAATGGCCCTTTAAATAGGCAGATCGCCTGCAGAGGGGCGCCGCGCATGCCCAGTCGGCTCAAACTCGCCCGCCCGCCGGCCGCGCATGCCCACTAGCCGCAAACCCGCCCGCCGCGCATGCCCAGTCCCCTCGGAGCCAGGCGCGGTGGGGGGGGGGGGGGAGAGAGAAGAGGGGGAGGCGCCTGCGCGTTGGCTTCCACAGGGAGAGGGGTAGGAGGACGGCGCTAAGGCCCGAAAGGCCGTCGGGGAGACCGTGTTTTGCCCCGCGAAAACCGAGAGAGTACGAGCTCGGAATCGGGGGGTGGGGGTGGGGGTGGGGGTGGGGGCGGCGTTCGTCGGAGATGCCGGAGGGGAGAGGCTCAAAATGAAAGACAAACCCGGTGGCGTCGGAACGGGACGAACGCAGGGCCGGGCCTGGCCAGGGCCGAGCACGTGATCTCAGGGGTTTGGAGGGGTGGGGGCGGGGTGGCGTGACTGACGTGACTTCTGACCAATCAGCGGGAGAGGGAGCGGAGGAGGGCGGGGCTGGAGGACCGGCGGCCGCTGAGCGGTGGGGGCGTGGTGAGCGGCTTGGCTCCTCCAATCGGCGGTAGGCGCCCCACGTGGGCGGGGTGTGCATGTGTCCTTATGGGTCCCCCCACCTCCCACCCACCCTCCCACCCATTGTGACGTCCGCACAGAGACGGTCAAGGAACGTGCACTCGGACCAATAGGCGAGACGGGAGAGGACGGGGATTGGGGGTGGGGCGCCTGGGTCCGAATGATGGGCAGCGGGCGCGTGAGACCTGGGTCGTGGGGGGTGAGGAGCGAGGAGGGTTAGGCGGGGCGGGGCTGGGGGGAGCGGGTTAGTAACCACCCCCCCCCCCTCCCCCGGAGAGCGGCGGCCGCGCCCTCTGCGCACGCGCGGCCGCCTCGCTTGCTCGGGGGAGGAGGTCGCATCGAGCTCGCGCATGCGCACTCGCCGCCGTGGCTGACCGAGGGAGCTCTCGAGCATGCGCACTGGGCACTGAGCAAGGACATCCCAGACTTGCATTGCCCTGGCGCCTGTCACAGCCCCCAGGAAATCCCAAGGCCTCCCCCCCACCCCCCCCCCCCCCCCCCCCCCCCGCCACCCTACCCACTTCAGGGCCCACGAAGGGCTTTCCAAGCCGTAGCCACCCTTGCCTGATAGACAGCGTGGCCTCCTGGCCATTTTGTGCACAGCAGGATCCCACAGAGCGTTCCACTGACCACGGCCCGGGTTCAGCCGCTCACGGGCTGACCTCAGGACCCCGGCGAGAACCTCCATCCCCGCCGTATGTAACGCCGCTGGGGCGCGGGGTGGGCGGCCGCAGTGCAAGGAGGCCATTCTGCCCGACCCTACTTCCCCTCTTTCCTGAGGGGCCGTTCAGAGCTGAGCACGTGGCTGTGGGTGGCGGATGTCCTTCCCTCTTGACTCCATTCACCTGAGACGGTAGAAAAGTTACAGCTTGGGAGGAGGCCATTCGGCCCATCTTGTCCGTGCCAGCCCAAGGGCACCCGGGGCGCCCTTCCTAATCCCGCCTCCCTGCACCCGGCCCATAGCCCTGCAGCTTACAGCGCTTCAGGTGCAGATGTCCCCTGGTTCTAGAATTCTCCACCAAGGGAAACGATTTTATCCTGTCCACTTTGTCTATTCCCCTCATAATTTTGTCCACCTCAATCAAGTCACCTCTCAGCCTTCTTTGTTCCAAGGAAAATAACCCCGACCTATCCAATTTCACCTCGTAGCTACGCTTTTCTAATCCTGGCAACATTCCCTGTAAACTTCCTCTGCACTCTCTCCAGAGCTAAAACGTCCTTCCTGTAATGTGGGGACCAGGACTGCACACAATACTCCAGCTGTGGCCTCACCAGTGATTTATACAATTCCAACATTATATCCTTACTTTTATATTCCATACCTCTGTCAATAGAGAGCATTCCATGTGCCTTCTTTACAACCTTGCCTACGTGAACTGCTGACTTCAGGGAAATTTGCACGTGATGCCAAGCTCTCTCACTTCATCTACCCTCTTAGTATATTCCCATTTATTGTGTAAACAGCAGCAAGACGGCCGGAGGTGGGGACAAGTCCACAGTTTAATGTCTCATCCTGAAAGAATTGCCTCTGACAGTGCAGCTCTCCCTCAGTACTGACCCTCCAACAGTGCGGCTCTCCCTCAGTACTGACCCTCCGACAATGCGGCTCTCCCTCAGTACTGACCCTCCGACAGTGCGGATCTCCCTCAGTACTGACCCTCCGACAGTGCGGATCTCCCTCAGTACTGACCCTCCGACAGTGCGGCTCTCCCTCAGCACTGACCCTCCGACAGTGCGGCTCTCCCTCAGCACTGACCCTCCGACAATGCGGCTCTCCCTCAGTACTGACCCTCCGACAGTGCGGATCTCCCTCAGTACTGACCCTCCGACAGTGCGGATCTCCCTCAGTACTGACCCTCCGACAGTGCGGCTCTCCCTCAGCACTGACCCTCCGACAGTGCGGCTCTCCCTCAGCACTGACCCTCCGACAGTGCGGCTCTCCCTCAGCACTGACCCTCCGACAGTGCGGCTCTCCCTCAGCACTGACCCACCGACAGTGCGGCTCTCCCTCAGCACTGACCCTCCGACAGTGCGTCTCTCCCTCAGCACTGACCCACCGACAGTGCGGCTCTCCCTCAGCACTGACCCTCTGACAGTGCGGCTCTCCCTCAGCACTGACCCTCCGACAGTGCGGCTCTCCCTCAGTACTGACCCTCCGACAGTGCGGCTCTCCCTCAGTACTGACCCTCCAACAGTGCGGCTCTCCCTCATCACTAAGCCTCCAAGAGTGCGGCTCTCCCTCAGTACTGACCCTGCAACAGTGCGGCTCTCCCTCATCACTAAGCCTCCAAGAGTGCGGCGCTCCCTCAGTACTGCTCCTCCGACAGTGCGGCGCTCCCTCAGCAGTGACCCTCCGACAGCGCTGCACTCCCTCAGTACTGACCCTCTGACAGTGCGGCTCTCCCTCAGCACCGATCATCCGACAGTGCGGCTCTCCCTCAGTACTGACCCTCCAACAGTGCTGTTCTCCCTCAGCAGTGACCCTCGGACAGTGCGGCGCTCCCTCAGCACTGACCATCCGACAGTGCGGCTCTCCCTCAGTACTGACCCTCCGACAGTGCGGCACTCCCTCAGTACTGACCCTCCGACAGTGTGGCTCTCCTTCAGCACTGACCCTCCGACGGTGTGGCAATCCCTCAGCACTGACCCTCCAACAATGCGGCGCTCCCTGAGTACTGACCCTCCGACAGTGCAGCTCTCCATCAGTACTGACCCTCCGACAGTGCGGCTCCTCCTCAGTACTGACCTTCCAACAGTGCGGCTCTCCCTCAGCACTGACCCTCAGACAGTGTGACTCTCCCTCGCCACTGACCCTCCGACAGTGCGGCTCTCTCTCAGCACCGACCCTCCGACAGTGCGGCTCTCCCTCACCACTGACCCTTCGACAGTGCGGCTCTCCCTCAGCACTGACCCTCCGACAGTGCGGCACTCCCTCAGTACTGACCCTCCAACAGTGCGGCTCTCCCTCAGCACTGACACTCCGACAGTGCAGCTCTCCCTCAGCACTGACCCTCCGACAGTGCGGCTCTCCCTTAGCACTGACCCTCCGACAGTGCGTCTCTCCCTCAGCACTGACCCTCCAACAGTGCGGCTCTCCCTCAGCACTGACCCTCCGACAGTGCGGCTCTCCCTCAGCACTGACCCTCCGACAGTGCGGCTCTCCCTCAGCACTGACCCTCCGACAGTGCGGCTCTCCCTCAGCACTGACCCTCCGACAGTGCGGCTCTCCCTCAGCACTGACCCTCCGACAGTGCGGCTCTCCCTCAGCACTGACCCTGCGACAGTGCGGTGCTGCCTCACTTGTTACGACCGGTCCCAGGCAAGGTTCCCCCGGGTTTGTTACATTCCTGGAAGAGGTACCCCAAAAATGTTATGCTCCCCGGGTGGGAAGGGATGAACTGGCCCCCCTTTCTTTATTCACCACCCCCCACCCTAGTTTGGCCGCAACACAATTAATTTATAAAGTATCCCTTCCCTCGTGGATACCTTCTCCCAAGTCCAAATGTATTAATGTATTAAGAGGTGCCGATTGAACCAGGCTGTCTTGAGTCAAAGAAAGAGAGAGTTTTTCATTAATACACACAAGGAAAAGGTATTAAAAAATGCAGCACAGACACACAGATCAGCAACAAGAAACTGAGACCAAAAATAGTGGTTAAAATGATGCAACGAATCAGTCTTTGGCTTGTCCGTGAGCAGTCGATGGTGAATTGTTGCAGCCGTTTAGTTGAGTGATTCCGGTAGCGCTGGCTTTGGGCAGTTGAGAAGTTGGGTTGGAGATTCTTGGTTGACTTGTGAATTGCTCCCAGCAATGTGAGAGAGAGAGAGATTTTTACCTGCAAGAACAGAGGGATGACCAGTTGGTTTTCTCCAGCTGTGTCCTTCACACACACACACAGACAGAGACACACAACAGGACAGAACACCAGACTGGCACCACAGAACCAGGCTTGCAATTGGCCTTTGTTCCAACCCCTCCACTTGTGTATTCCTGGAAGGGAAAAAAAGAAAATGAAACGTGTCTCTCGGCCAGATATGTTTTTATCTTCGACTCGGTTCATGTTCACAGTCTGGGACGTTAATCGACAGGAGGTGGTTTCGTTTGAGGTGGTAATCCCATTTTCCATTATCTCCGCAACCACAAGAGGTTACAGTCCAGCCTGCTTTGTATCTTTTCCTTTGACGTGCCTCTGTCTGAAGTAGGGCCGTCACACATTTTAGGTGCGACATTCCGATCTCTGTGAACTGGTTGGTCAAGTAATCAATGGAGGAATTTCCCAGCAAGTAGATACTTTACAGTCACAGTTGCTTGTATGTTCTTTTTTAAAAAACACATCTTACTTAAAAATTCAATCTGTTCATAAGTAATTCGGAGATAGGATCTGTGGTCAGAGCACACTACTGACCCTCTGACAATGCGGCACTCCCTCAGCACTGACCCTCCGACAGTGTGGCACACCCTCAGTACTGACCCTCCGACAGTGCGGCTCTCCCTCAGCGCTGACCCTCCGACAGTGCGGCGCTCCCTCAGCACTGACCCTCTGACAGTGCGGCTCTCCCTCAGTACTGACCCTCCGACAGTGCGGCTCTCCCTCAGCGCTGACCCTCCGACAGTGTATGTCTCCCTCAGCACTGACCCTCTGACAGTGCGGCTCTCCCTCAGCACTGACCCTCTGCGAGTGCGGCTCTCCCTCAGTACTGACCCTCCAACAGTGCGGCTCTCCCTCAGTACTGAAGCACCAACAATGCGGCTCTCCCTCAGTACTGTTTCTCCAACAGTGCGGTGCTGCCTCAGTACTGACCCTCCGACATTGCGGCTCTCCCTCAGAACTTACCCTCCAAAAGTGCAGCTCTCCCTCAGTACTGACACTCCGACAGTGCGGCTCTCGCTCAGCGCTGACCCTCCGGCAGTGCGGCTCTCCCTCAGTACTGACCCTCCGACAGTGCGGCGCGTCCTCAGAAGTGAACCTCCAACAGTGCAGTTCTCCCTCAGCACTGACCCTCTGCGAGTGCGGCTCTCCCTCAGTACTGACCCTCCAACAATGCGGCTCTCCCTCAGTATTGTTTCTCCAACAGTGCGGTGCTGCCTCAGTACTGACCCTCCGACATTACGGCTCTCCCTCAGAACTGACCCTCCAAAAGTGCGGCTCTCCCTCAGTACTGACACTCCGACAGTGCGGCTCTCCCTCAGCGCTGACCCTCCTGCAGTGCGGCTGTCCCTCAGTCCTGACCCTCTGACAGTGCGGCTCTCCCTCAGTACTGACCCTCCGACAGTGCGGCTCTCCCTCAGCACTGAACCTCCAACAGTGCAGCTCTCCCCCAGTACCGAACCTCCGACAGTGCGGCTCTCCCTCAGCACTGACCCTCTGACAGTGCGGCACTCCCTCAGCACTGACCCTCCGACAGTGCGGCTCTCCCTCAGTACTGACCCTCCGACAGTGCGGCTCTCCCTCAGCACTGACCCTCCGACAGTGCGGCGCTCCCTCAGCACTGTCCCTCCGACAGTGCGGCTCTCCCTCAGTACTGACCCTCCGACAGTGCGGCTCTCCCTTAGTACTGACCCTTCAACAGTGCGGCTCTCCCTCGACACTGACCCTCCGAACAGTGTGGCTCTCCCTCAGCATTGACCCTCCTACAGTGCGGTGCGGCCTCAGTTGTTACGACCGGTCCCAGGCAAGGTTCCCCCGGGTTTGTTACATTCCTGGACAAGGTACCCCAAAAATGTTATGCTCCCCGGGTGGGGAGGGACGAACTGGCCCCCCTTTCTTTATTCACCACCTCCCACCCTTGTTTGGCCACAACACGGTTAATTTATAAAGTATCCCTTCCCTCGTGGATACCTTCTCCCAAGTCCAAGTGTATTAACGTTTTAAGAGGAGCCGATTGAACCAGACTGTCTTGAGTCAAAGAAAGAGAGAGTTTATTCATTAATACACGCAAGGAAAAGGTATAAAAAATGCAGCACATACACACAGATCAGCAACGAGAAACTGAGACCAAAAATAGTGGTTAAAATGATGCAACGAATCAGTCTTTGGCTTGTCCGTGAGCAGTCGATGGTGAATTGTTGCAGCCGCTTAGTTGGGTGATTCCGGTAGCGCTGGCTTTGGACAGTTCAGAAGTTGGGTTGGAGATAGTGGGCTGACTTGTGAATTGCTCCCAGCAATGTGAGAGAGAGAGAGAGAGATTTTTACCTGCAAGAACAGGGGGATAACCAGTTGGTTTTCTCCAGCTGTGTCCTTCACACACACACACAGACAGAGACACACAACAGGACAGAACACCAGACTGGCACCACAGAACCAGGCTTGCAATTGGCCTTTGTTCCAACCCCTACACTTGTGTATTCCTGGAAGGGAAAAAAAGAAAATGAAACGTGTCTCTCGGCCAGATATGTTTTTATCTTCGACTCGGTTCATGTTCACAGTCTGGGACGTTAATCGACAGGAGGTGGTTTTGGTTGAGGTGGTAATCCCATTCTCCATTATCTCCGCAACCACAAGAGGTTACAGTCCAGCCTGCTTTGTATCTTTTCCTTTGACGTGCCTCTGTCTGAAGTAGGGCCGTCACACATTTTAGGTGTGACATTCCGATCTCTGTGAACTGGTTGGTCAAGTAATCAATGGAGGAATTTTCCAGCAAGTAGATACTTTACAGTCACAGTCGCTCGTATGTCCTTTTTTAAAAAACACATCTTACTTAAAAATTCAATCTGTTCATAAGTAATTCGGAGATAGGATCTGTGGTCAGAGCACACTACTGACCCTCTGACAGTGTGGCACACCCTCAGCACTGACCCTCCAACAGTGCGGCTCTCCCTCAGCACTGACCCTCTGACAGTGCGGCTCTCCCTCAGCACTGACCCTCCGACAGTGCGGCTCTCCCTCATTACTGACCCTCCGACAGTGCGGCTCTCCCTCAGCACTGACCCACCGACAGTGCGGCACTCCCTCAGCACTGACCCTCCGATAGTGCGGCACTCCCTCACTACTGACCCTCCCACAGTGCGGCTCTCCCTCAGTACTGACCCTCCGACAGCGCGGCTCTCCCTCAGCACTGAATGTCCGACAGTGCGGCTCTCCCTCAGCACTGACCCTCCGACAGTACGGCTCTCCCTCAGCACTGACCCTCCAACAGTGCGGCTCTCCCTCAGCACTGACCCTCCGACAGTGCGGCTGTCCCTCAGCACTGACCCTCCAACGGTGCGGCTCTCCCTCATTACTGACCCTCCCACAGTGCGGCTCTCCCTCAGCACTGACCCTCCGACAGTGCGGCTCTCCCTCAGCACTGACCCTCCGACAGTGCGGCCCTCCCTCAGCACTGACCCTCTGACAGTGCGGCTCTCCCTCAGCACTGACCCTCCGACAGTGCGGCTCTCCCTCAGCACTGACCCTCCGACAGTGCGGCTCTCCCTCATTACTGACCCTCCGACAGTGCGGCTCTCCCTCAGTGCTGCTACTTTGGTTTAGAGAATACTGGAAATTCACCCCACTCTAAGTGAAGGAATAACTCCGCATCTCCGTCCTAAACGGCAGACCCTTAATCCTGAGACTGTGTCCCCTGGTCCGAGAAACCCGCCCACCACCAGCCAGGGGGAAACATCCTTCCTGCATGTATCCTGTCGAGGGCCGGAAAGATTTTGAATCTTTCAATCAGATCACCTCTCATTCTTCTGAACTCTAGAGAGTACAGGCCCAGTCTCCCCATACGACAATCCCGCCATCCCAGGAATCGGTCTGGTGAGTCTCTGCTGCACCCCCCTCCCCGGCAAGTGTATCCCTCCGGAGACCAAAACTCGACACAATACTCCAGGTGTGGTCTCACCAAGGCCCTGTACAACTGCAGCAGGACTCCTGGCCTCAAGTCCTCTCTGGCAATGAAGGCCAATGTCTGCCTTCCTAACTGCTCGCTGCATCTTAGCTTTCAGTGACCAGGTATGTCCTGTACAGAAAAAAAACAGGACAAATCCAATCCAGCCAATTCCTGACCCATGAATCCTCAGTAAAGTAATGGAAGGGGTCATCGACAGTGCTGTCAAGCGGCACTTGCTTAGCAATAACCTGCTCACTGACGCCCAGTTTGGGTTCCGCCAGCGCCACTCAGCTCCTGACCTCATTACAGCCTTGGTTCAAACAAGGACAAAAGAGCTGACCTCCCGAGGTGAGGGGAGAGTGACTGCCCTTGACATCGAGGCAGCATTTGACCGAGTGTAGCATCAAGGAGTCCCAGCAAAACCGGGGTCAATGGGAATCGGGGAACACACTCTCCGCTGGTTGGAGTTATACCCCTAGCACAAAGGGAGATGGTTGTGGTTGTTGGAGGTCAGTCATCTCAGCTCCAGGACATCACTGCAGGAGTTCCTCAGGGTTAGTGTCCTCAGCCCAACCATCTTCAGCTGCTTCATAAATGACCTTCCTTCCATCATAAGGTCAGAAGTGGGGATGTTCACTGATGGTTGCACAATGTTCAGCACCATTCACAACTCCTCAGATACTGAAGCAGCCCCGTGTCCGAATGCAGCAAGACCCTGGACAATATCCAGGCTCGTGGGCTGACAAGTGGCGAGTAACATTCACACCCACACAAGTGTCAGGCAATGACCATCTCCAACAAGAGAGAATCTAACCATCGCCCCCTTGATGTTCAATGGGCATCACCATCACTGAATCCCCCACTATCAACATCCTAGGGGTTACCATTGACCAGAAACTGAACTGGGGACCCAGCCATATAAATACTGTGGCTACAAGAGCAGGTCAGAGGCTGGGAATCCTGCGGAGAGTAACTCACCTCCTGACTCCCCCCCAAAGCCTGTCCACCATCTACAAGGCACAAGTCAGGAGTGGGATGGGACACTCCCCACTCGCCTGGATGAGTGTTGTGGAATGCACAAACCTGGAACTCCCTCCCCAACAGCGCTGTGGGTGTACCTACACCACGCAGGGGACAAAATCCTGGAACTCCCTAACTATCAGCGCTGTGGGTGTTCAAGAAGGCAGCTCACCCCCCCCCCCCCCCCCCCACCTTCTCAAGGGGGCGATGAGGCGATGGGGTAATAAATGCTGGGCCCGGCCAGCGACCCCCACATCCCGAGAATGAATAATTTAAAAACGAAACTACCAGCTCTGTTTCCTATCGGAATTCCCTCTCAGGTTCCCCCTCCCCCACCCTCGCTGCCAAGCCGGTTTAAACCCTCTGCAACAGCGCTCAGCGAGTCTCCCCGTGGGGCGATATCACGCACCAGATCCCGACGGCCACAGCTTGGAATGGAAGAGGCGAGCGGTGGGGTTCCCCACCCCCACCCTCTCCCTCCTTCCCCCCCACCCCCACCCCCACCCCTACCCCCGGGGGTCTTGGCCAATATTTCGCCCTCAGCCCAAATCTCACTGGAAACAGATCACCACCGGCCACGAGCACAGCGCTGGTTGTGGGGGCGGGGTGGGGGTGTGTGTGGGGGGTGGGGTGCTGAGGTCGGGAAAGGCGCTACGTCAATGCACAGTCTGTCAGCTGCAGCCCAGTTCCTTGCGGATCGGCAGCAATCCAGTCCCCCCACCCCCCACAACCCGCCCCACCCCCCCACCCCCGCCCCGCCCCCCCCCGCCCTGCACCGCTGTCACCATCGTTCGCGAGCTCCGGTCCTGAATCCGGACAGCGGACTAAAGCCGTGCGAGCAGGAGCAGCGCGGTCACTTGTGGACGCGCCGGCTGGCCGGGGGGGTGGGGGGGGGGGTTTCTGGGTGGAGCGCCTCCCGCAAGGCCGGGCAGGGGAAGGGCCTCTCCCCGGCGTGGACGCGCCGGTGGGCCTCCAGCTCGGAGGCGTTGTTTCCGGAACCTTCTGTCCCTTCTCCGTGAAAACACGTTCGAAATCCGTCAAAAAGCTGCGGGGGGGCGGGGGGGGGGTGCAATTCGGTCGCTCCGGAACCCGCTCGACCTTCCCTCTGTCTCTCTCTCAGGGTGTCACTGCCCCTTTAAATCACAAGTGAGGAGTGTCCCTTTAAATATGCAGATCTGCCCCTGCCCAGGCGCTCTGCGCATGCTCCGTCCGTCGGCTCCAGCGGGAGGAGAGTGGGGGGGGGGGGAGTGACGGCAACGCGCCTGCGCGCTGCATTCCTGTGGGGGGAAAAGCCGCCGCTGAGAGGGCCGAACGGCCGTTGGCAAGTGAGTTTCATCCCCAAAACCCAGAGAGGGAGCTCGGATGGCAGAGGGAAGGGGAAGGGGAGGGGGTGAGAGAGAGAATCGAATAAAAGACGAACACCTGAGAGTCAGAAACCGGGCGGAGCCGATGCGGAGCGGAGCACGTGACCTCCGTGGCGGGCAAGGGGCGGGGCCGGACTTCTGAGTGACGTGAGCTCCGACCAATGGGGCGGACGGGTGGGTTGGGTGGGGACGAGGTTGCTCCTCCAATCAATAGCGCCGCTGCTCGGCGAGGGGCGGGGTGTCGCCCAGGATCCGCCTGCCGGCCCTGTTGTGACGTCGGTGGACTGTCGGGCTCCTGGAGGACGGAGCGCGAGGAGGGGGCGGGTGGCTCCTCCGGCCAATGGCAGCGCGCTGAGTGGGGGGGAGCGCAGCCTTTCGGGAGGCGGTGCGTCGGGTGGTTGGGGCTAAGGCTGAGGCGTGGGGGGGGGGCGGGGCGTGGGGGAAGAGGGCGGAGCGGTGACGTTGATGCGTCCGGGGCTGGTGCGCGCACGCGCAGTCCGCTCGCCGGACAGCGCGGAGGAGGAGGAAGGGGCGGAGCCAAATGCCACGCAGGTGCGCGGCTCCTTCGGCGTCAGAGGTGGAGGGCGAAGGGGAAGATCGGAGCATGCGCAGTGAACGCAAGAGGCGCAGCGTGAGCAAGGACATGATGGAGTTGCATTGCTCTAGCGCCTATCCGCCTTAACACAGCTCCAATGCCCTCACCACCCCATCCCCCCATCTATCATCTTTACTGGCAATGGCAGCACCTTCTCAAGCTTAGTCGCTTTTTTTTGGCAATGTCGGAATTTTGCAAGGTCCAATTTCTGCAGAGCAAGATCCCACAAACAACCATCTCAGAATGACCCAGTCTACCTGCTCCCTGCTCACTGTTTATGATTTCATCCTGTCATGGGATTAAGGAAGGGTGGTAACCGTGGACTTTAATTCCAGATCTTTCTATTTTTAAAAAGAAAAACGGGTCTCAATTTCACCATCAGGCGGGGGTGGGGGTTGAACCAGGGGTCCCCAGAGCATGACCCTGGGCCTCTGGATTATTCGTCCGTTCACGCCCTTTCGTCTACGGGAGTGCATGGGCTAATAAATCCAGAGACCCAGGGTCTTGCTCGCGCCTCAACAATGCCCCCTCTGCCCACCCCTCCTTCTCTCCCCCGCCTCCACCCGGGTTCTATCGGGGTCACAGCCAGAGGGCGCGTAAGGGACAACTTGCCTGCATTCGATTTTAACAGGACCGAACTGGAACGCCTGCACGAAATATCTGACCGAATGGGGGCAGGGGGGTGGTGGTAGCAGGCTGGAAGGGCCAAGTGGCCTCCTCCTTGCCCCCCTCAGCCTGATGTTCCTGGACTGGATGAGAGCAAACTACTGCGGATGCTGGAAACCTGAAACGATTAAGGGGGGATAAAAAAACAAACCTCTGCAGGCCCGGCAGCATCTGCGGGGAGATAAAGGCAGCGCTAACGTTTCGAGTCCAATGTGACGCAGCTTCTCCTCATCTCTGTCCTAAAAGGTCTTCCCTTTACTCTGAGGCTGTGCCCCTCGGGTCCTAGTCTCTCCTACTCATGGAAACATCTTCCCCCACGTCCCACTCTATCCAGGCCTTTCAGTATTCTGTAAGTTTCAATCAGATCCCCCCCCCACCTCATCCTTCTAAACTCCATCGAGTATAGACCCAGAGTCCTCAAATGTTCCTCATATGTTAAGCCTTTTCATTCCTGGGATTGTTCTCGTGAACCTCCTCTGGACCCTCTCCAGGGCCAGCACATCCTTCCTGAGATACACGGGGCTCAAAATTGCTCAAATTCTAAATGTGGTCTGACCAGAGCCTTATAAAGCCTCAGCAGCACATCCCTGCTTTTATATTCTAGTCCTCTCGAAATAAATGCCAACATTGCATTTGCCTTCCTAACTACCGACTCAAGCTGCAAGTTAACCTTAAGAGAATCCTGGACTAGGGACTCCCAAGTCCCTTTGCGCTCCAGAATTCTGAATTCTCTCCCCCATTTAGAAAATAGGTCTCCTTAAATAAGGAGACCAATACCATACACGGTACTTCAGATGTGGTCTCACCATTGTCCCCTGTACGACTGAAGCATAACCTCCCTACTTTTGTATTCAACTCCCCTCACAATAAATGATAACATCCTATTCACTTTCCTAATGACCTGCTGTACCTGCATACTAACCTTCTGTGATTCATGCACTAGGACACCCAGATCCCTCTGTGTCTCAGAGCTCTACAATCTCTCACCATTTAGATAACACACTTCATACTAACCTTCTGTGATTCATGCACTAGGACACCCAGATCCCTCTGCGTCTCAGAGCTCTGCGATCTCTCACCATTTAGATAATACACTTCATACTAACCTTCTGTGATTCATGCACTGGGACACCCAGATCCCTCTGTGTCTCAGAGCTCTGCAATCTCTCACCATTTAGATAATACAGTTCATACTAACCTTCTGTGATTCATGCACTAGGACACCCAGACCCCTCTGTGTCTCAGAGCTCTGCAATCTCTCACCATTTAGATAATACACTTCATACTAACCTTCTGTGATGCATGCACTAGGACACCCAGATCCCTGTGCGTCTCAGAGCTCTGCAATCTTAGATAATCAGCTCCTTTGTTTATTCTCCCCGCCAAAATGGACAATTTCATATTTGCTCGCCTAACCTCCCTCTCTACCTTTGCGTAGCCCCCTTACATTGTTCCACCCCACCCCGAGGTGCTGGTGCGGTGAGAGGGGGGAGGGGGTGGGTGTCTGAAACTCACCTCCTAAAACAGTGGTAGAGGCAGAAACCCCCTCATCACATCTCAGAGACACTCAGGAACGCACTTGAGGTCACTTAAGGTATCAGCCGATTCTCAAGAGGTGGCAATTAGGGATGGGCAATAAATGCTGTCTCACCCCCATTCCATGAATGAACTTAAGAGAAGAAAGGTGCAATTTTTAAGCAAACAAAATAAACTTTATTATACACATTCGCAAAGGTAAAGCAATTTACAATGTCTATTTTATACTCTAACACACAGAACCAACACGATGTAAATTGGAATAAATGAGGCAGTTTGTGGTCAGGGACACCACACTGTCCATTAGATGGTAATAGGACTGAGGTGGGATCTCAGCAACTCTGGGTAGAGCCAGGGACCAATAGGGAGAGGGGAGGTAAGAGCCGGGGACCAATAGGGAGAGGGGAGGTAGAGACGGGGACCAATAGGGAGAGGGGAGGTAAGAGACTGGGGACCAATAGGGAGAGGGGAGGTAAGAGACAGGGACCAATAGGGAGAGGGGAGGTAAGAGACGGGGACCAATAGGGAGAGGGGAGGTAAGAGACGGGGACCAATAGGGAGAAGGGAGGTAGAGATGGGGACCAATAGGGAGAGGGGAGGTAAGAGACGAGGACCAATAGGGAGAGGGGAGGTAGAGACGGGGACCAATACAGAGAGGGGAGGTAGAGATGGGACCAATAGGGAGAGGGGAGGTAAGAGACTGGGGGCCAATAGGGAGAGGGGAGGTAGAGACGGGGACAAATAGGAAGAGGGGGAGGTAGAGACGGGGACAAATCAGGAGAGGGGAGGTAAGAGACTGGGGACCAATAGGGAGAGGGGAGGTAAGAGACAGGGACCAATAGGGAGAGGGGAGGTAAGAGCCAGGGACCAATAGGGAGAGGGGAGGTAAGAGACGGGGACCAATAGGGAGAGGGGAGGTAAGAGACTGGGGACCAATAGGGAAAGGGGAGGTAAGAGACGGGGAGCAATAGGGAGAGGGGAGGTAGAGACTGGGGACTAATAGGGAGAGGAGAGGTAGAGGTGGGGACCAATAGGGAGAGGGGAGGTAAGAGACAGGGACCAATAGGGAGAGGGGAGGTAAGAGCCGGGGACCAATAGGGAGAGGGGAGGTAAGAGACGGGGACCAATAGGGAGAGGGGAGGTAAGAGACTGGGGACCAATAGGGAGAGGGGAGGTAGAGATGGGGACCAATAGGGAGAGGGGAGGTAGAGACGGGGACCAATAGGGAGAGGCAGAGAAAGAGGGGGCCGAGTTTCACAGCTTCACCCTCTCCCCAAGTGCCTCTCTCTGACACAGGTACATCCGATGGGGACGGTTAAGCTTGCTCTGGTGATGAGGCCGTGCCTCCTGTACCAGACATCCATGGTGTAGCTGAGGGGGATTGAGACGAGGCGGCTGCGCACGTTCGGGGAGCTCTCTGTTCCTGGGAGGATGCAGTCTTTCCGCAGACACTGGGCCATCCTGATGGTCGGGGGATAGCGATTGGGATCCGTGCAGATTCTGGAGGGAGGGAGAGACGGAGGGAGGGAAAAGGACAGTCAGTTTCACCCTGTCTTTCACAGCCTCCGGATGTCCCAATAAACCCTCCACAGCCTCTCACACACACTCTCTGTCTGTCTGTCTCTCTGTCTGTCTGTCTCTCTGTCTGTCTCTCTCTCTGTCTCCCTCTCTGTCTGTATCTCTCTCTCTGTCTCTCTCTCTCTGTCTCTCTCTCTCTCTGTCTCCCTCTCTGTCTGTATCTCTCTCTCTGTCTCTCTCTCTCTGTCTCTCTCCCTCTCTGTCTCCCTCTCTGTCTCTCACTCTCATCTCTCTCTCTCTGTCTCTCTCTCACTCTCACCTCTCTCTCTCTGTCTCTCTCACTCTCATCTCTCTCTCTCTCTCTCTGTCTCTCTCTCACTCTCACCTCTCTCTCTGTCTCTCTCACTCTCACCTCTCTCTCTGTCTCTCTCTCACTCTCACCTCTCTCTCTCTGTCTCTCTCACTCTCATCTCTCTCTCTCTGTCTCTCTCTCACTCTCACCTCTCTCTCTCTCTGTCTCTCTCACTCTCATCTCTCTCTCTCTCACTCTCACCTCTCTCTCTCTGTCTCTCTCACTCTCATCTCTCTCTCTCTCACTCTCATCTCTCTCTCTCTGCCTCTATCTCTCTCTGTCTCTCACTCTTTCTGACTCTCTGTCTCTCTCCTCTCTCTCTCACACACATTATCTCTCCCATTCTATCACACGCACACACACTCTCTCCCTCTCCCTCCCTCTCTCACACACAGACTCACGTTATCTTTCATTCTTTCTATCACACACACACACTCTCTCCCCTCTCCCTCCCCCTCTCTCTCACACACACACACACACACATTATCGTTCACTCTATCACACACACTCTCTTTCTCTCTCTCTTCTCCCCTCTCTCTCTCTCTCTCCCTCACAACACATTATCGTTCACTCTCTCCCCGCTCTCCCTCTCTCTCTCTCACACACTCACCCCCTCTCACTCTCCCTCTCTCTCACACACACACGTTATCTTTCATTCTTTCTATTACACACACACACATTCTCTCTCTCTCTTTCTCTCTTACCTGTATTTCCAGGGAGACAGGGAAAGGGAGCTGAAATCCCCATGTGAATCCACCTCGTCCCTGCACCCCTTCTTTGCCACTGAGCGTGTGGTCTCTCTTGGAGAAGTAGGCGTTGGCCACGGATTCCGACGCGGGCTTGTGGGGCCAGTGCTGGATCTCTCGTCTCCTCCGGCCGGGCCGGAGCCTCTCGCTCTCGGCACAGTGCAGCTGATCGACCAGGAGCAGCAGCATCAGGAGGTAGATCTGGGAAGAAACGGGAAGTGGGTGAAATTGGTCTCAAGCACACAAGAACAAGGTTGGGGGGGGGTGCGGGGTGGGTGGGTGGTGGTGGTGTGGCAGGAGCAGGCTATTCAGCCCATCTAGTCTGCTCCTCCATCCGACACGAGTGAAGAGATTTCGCCTCGTCCCCGTCCAAAATGGCCGCCCCCCCTGTACCCTCAGACTGTGTCCTCCCTCCCTCCTCCTCCCTCGTGTTTATAGATCCCCCCTCCACCCCGAGCAGGGGGTAACAATCTCTCCCCAATCAGACCCCCCCCACGCCCTCCCCCCCCCCGCCTCACGCCATCCCTCCTGCGTTCCTTGTTCCCGAAGTCCCAAGCCCCTCTGAACATCGGCACTCCCCAGATCCTCACCTTCGAAGAACCATTCCGCTTTTGCACCCTCACGGCGGACGAGAAGGCCTTCACCCCTCCCCCGCCAACATTGCACCCCGCCTGGCATCTTGCTACCCTGCTCCCTGAACCTGCCGGCAACCTCCTTTTGCAGCCCCTCTCTCTCTCTCTCTCGGTATCCTCCACACAGCCTCCCTTCCCCTCCCATCTAACTGCGCTACGCTGCTCTCCGTCTCTTTACCTAACCCATTAAGATCGCTGTGGACCCAACGCTAATCCCGGCGCCAGTCACATCTGGCCAACCTGACAACACTCTTTTCTACTAGTTATATCCTCAAAAAAACTCTAAGAAATCGTCAGACAGGATTTCCCTTTCGTAAAGAAACTCTAGTTTGTTCTAATCACCCTGTGCTTTTCCAAGAGTATTGTTATGATTTCCTTAATAAAATATTCCGGCACTTTCCAGATGATTGATGACAGGCGAAAGGACCTGTAGCTCCTGTTTCCACCCTCTCTCCTATCTTGAAAAGTTGTGTGACATTTTCCAACTTCCAATCTGATGGGACTGCTCTCGAACCTCGTAAATTTTGGAAAATCTTAGCCAAGACATCCACCAATCCCTGGGAACCACATTGGAGGCCAAGGAATCTGTCAGACTCTCTCTCTCTCTTCTGTCGGACTCTCTCTCTCTCTCTCTGTCTATGCCTGTCTATCTGTATCCCTCTGTACCTGTCTTTGTATCTCTCTGTATCTGTCTGCCTGTATCTTTCTGTATCTGTCTGTCTGTGCCTATGTCTATCTGTATCTTTCTGTTTCTCTCTCTGTATCTGTCTGCCTGTATCTTTCTGTATCTGGCTGTCTGTGCCTATGTCTATCTGTCTCTGTCTGTATCTTTCTGTTTTTCTCTCTCTCTATCTGTCTGTCTGTATCTTTCTGTACCTGTCTGTCTGTGCCTATATCTATCTGTCTCTGTCTGTATCTTTCTGTTTCTCTCTCTGTATCTGTCTGCCTGTATCTTTCTGTATCTGTCTGTCTGTCTGTGCCTATGTCTATCTGCTTCTGTCTGTATTTCTGTTTCTCTCTCTCTGTATCTGTCTGTCTGTATCTTTCTGTACCTGTCTGTCTGTGCCTATGTCTATCTGTCTCTGTCTGTATCTTTCTGTTTTTCTCTCTCTGTATCTGTCTGTCTGTGCCTATGTCTATCTGCCTCTGTCTGTATCTTTCTGTTTC